>ML328445.1:0-14468 GCA_005239505.1 Nicotiana paniculata | reverse complement strand
TGCGGCAATGGGAATGAATCTTTGGGGCATGCTTTATTTAAGTCAGTATAATCTACGCATACTATCCACTTGCAATTCTCTTTAGGTACTACCACAGTGTTTTCTAACCAGTTAGGGTACGTTACCTCTCGTATCGAACCAATCTTCAAGAAATTCTGTACCTCTTCGTTGATCACTTGGTTCTTGAATGGTCCTTGCTTTCTTTTCTTCTGCTTAACAGGTATGAAGGATAGATCTTCATTTAGTTTATGAGTCATCACTTCTGGTGGGATGCCTATCATTTTTTAGTGGGACCATGCAAATCCGTCTGCGTTAGCCTTTAAATAATCAATTAACTTACCTCTTCGAGCGGGGCCTAGCCTCGTGCCTATATACACTTTTTGCTCAGGATTTTGTTCGGATAATGGGACAGCTTTGAGCTCCTCCGTAGTTCTTTTGATGTGCTCATCTTCCTCCAGTTAACAAATGATGTTCGGTCTGGAATCTGCATCTGCGTGGTATAGTACACCTTCCGTGATAAATTGATTCTCCTTCTCGCAAGTATTTTCTTTCGTACCTGTTTCAGCAATAATACCTTCCGTACCTATTTGGGTAGTAATTTCTTCCATGCCTGTTTGGGCGGCATTACCTGCTTGGGAGATTCCCTTATCTCGTAATTCTTCCACCTCTATTTTCTTGTTGTAGTGTACCACAGAGTTTATATTTCTTGCGGTCTGTTGATCGCCTTTGATTTGGTGAATCCCCCATTCAGAGAGGAATTTAATTACCTGATGCAATGTGGAGGGTATTTATTTCATGTCGTGAATCTACGGCCTTCCAATGATCACGTTATAAGCCATGTCAGTATCAATGACTTGGAACCTGGCACTTTTGATCACCCCCTCAGCATAAGTGTTAAGCTCAATTTATCCTTGTGTTATAACCATAGAGTTATCAAACCCTGATATGGCTCGCGCTTTTGGGATTACTTGATTCCCCAGTAGCATTTCTTCCACGACTCTTAGCAAAATGATATTGACTAAACTACCTGGATCAATCAACACTCTTTTTACGTTAGTGTCAAGAATAAGTAAAGATATTACCAGAGCATCGTTGTGCGGAAGCATTAATCTGTTGATATCTACATCATCGAAATTTATATAGTCTTCTTCCATATTTTCATGAGCCCATTTCCCATGTGTAATTCTGAACTTTGTGGTTGTTTTGCAAATCACTCCGTTTACTTCTTCACCCTTGTGTATCACGTTAACGGTTCATTTTGGAGAAGGAGGCTTTGGGGGCTCCTGCCTATTCCTCATATATGCCTGTTTACCTTTATCACTAAACAATTCTGTTAAATAGCCCTGTTTTAATAAATTTTCTACTTCACCTTGTAAAAATCTGCAATCCGCAGTTTTGTGCCCATGATCGTTGTGAAATTCACACCAGTGATCTGGGTTTCTTCTATTTGGATTTGACCGCATCTCTTTGGGCCACTTAACCTTGTCTCCCATGTTCCTCAATATTGAGACAAGTTCAGTAGTACTTACATTAAAGGTATGATCCCCAATTTGAGTACTACCTCTAGGTCGTTCATCTCGATCTTTTCTGGATCTAGACGAGGATGAGACTATGTCTCTTCCTTGTGGTCTATAGTCTGACCTAGTGTTTTCGAACCTGAGGCGGATATCGTGTTCCGAGGGTCCTAAGTAAGGATTGTACCTGTTTTTACATGATCTTCTATCTGATTCAGGATGTCTGGATCTAGAATGATCTTCATCTCTCGAACGAGCAATGATATCTTCTTCTATTCTGAGTTTAGTACTGTACCTATTATATACATCGTTCCATGTTGTATCGGGGAATTCTCTTAGACTTTCCTTAAGTCGTCCCGTGGCTTCTGAGCTTTTATAGTTTAGATTGCTTGCAAATGCCATGGCTGCCCAATTATCAGGCACCCTGGGTAACTGCATTCTTTCTCATTGAATCCTGTCTACAAACTCACGGAGTAGTTCCGTGTCTCCTTGTTTTATTTTGAATATGTCTTCCATTCTCTTCTCAACTTTTTGAGCACCAGAGTGTGCTTTTATAAACGAATCTGCAAGCTCAGCGAAAGAGCCAATAGAATTTTCAGGGAGAAGAGAATACCAAGTTAGGGCTCCTTTGGTAAGTGTTTCCCCAATTTTTTTGACAAGGACTGATTCGATCTCTTATTTTGTTAAGTCGTTGCCTTTTACCCCAGTAGTGCAAGCAGTCACATGGTCGTGTGGGTAAGTTGTTCCATCATATTTCGGAACGTCGGGCATTTTAAACTTCTTGGGTATAGGCAAGGGTGCCGCACTTGGCTTCCAAGGTTGTTGAGAATATCTATCAACATCAATGCCTTTGATGATAGGTGGTACTCCAGGAATTTGTTCGATGCGATCGTTCTGCTCCTTCATCTGTTTCTGCATGGTTAGCAGTAAATTTTGTAATTCTGAGTTATTAGATATACCTTGTCTCGTTTTGAGAGATTTATTAGGAGTATCTCCTCTTCCTGAGTTTGCCAACCCAGACTGAGGATTTTCCGTGGTGATGGTGTTATTGGGGGATGGCGTCGGCGGTGTAGGTAATGCGACCAGTAATCCTCTCGCAAATTCCTTCAAAGCTTCTCTCACATACTCTCCAATCATTTGCTTTACACCATCTTGTTTCATAGTTTGATCATTATCACCATTGTTGTTATTGGACCTTTCTGGGGATTGTTCCCTCGAACCACGTGGAGTTCCTGAAGGCGATGGAACTGGGGTTCCACTCCTTTGCTGGTTGTTGTCGTTGGAGTTTGACATAATTCAGAGGATATCACTTGAAAAGTAAACAAAGATTATCAGATTCCTGGTAGCGAAACCAATCTGTTTAACCAAAGAATTAGACCCTTTGACTAAAGCTTATTTTTAAGATGAATACGGGTTACTGGTAATCAAAGTAATGAAGAAAAATGAATAATAGACAGTATTGTAGGAATAGAAAATAGAAGTTAATTGTATTCGAGAATCAGATGCCTTTACAAGCTGTATTCCCCTCCCTTATATAGGAGATTCTTACAATCTACGACTCTTGCTATGGTTTCTCATTAATGACTAATTATGACATTAATGAGGCGTTACAAAGGATAACGGTAATTGAGGTTCGGTTACATAACGTTCGAGTAATCAATTGTGGGTCCTTGAATCTGCCTGTAGCTTTGTCTAGATTCATTCTGACCATGCTTCTCTCCCGTTTTGATCAAGTTGAGTTTCCCGTGGTTGATAAGTTCGTGGGTTTACTGATCCGTGCCTCTTTGTACAGTATCTCTTCAAAGAATCACATCCAGCTGTCGCGTTTTCCTGTGTCCACATGACTGGCTGAGTTGTCAAAAGCTGGCTTACGTGTGAAACTCTTTTTTACCAATACACTAACCTCAGCGGAGTAGAGACGAGGTACAGTCAAAACACTCACTAATTTAATAGCATGTGCAATAAGATATACAAAATAATAGGAAACAAATAACAATAAGAGCAACAAGAACACCATTAATAATGCTCAACAATTTATGAACATAAGTACACCCAATTAAATCAAGTATTTCAAATAAATATCTTTCACATATAATTGTTCCGAATAAATCTCTTTCAAATATAATTCCTACAAATAAATATCTTTCAAATATACTTCCTTTAAATATATCTCTCTCAAATATAATTTCTTCAAATAAATACTTTTCGAATGTAATTCTTTCGAATAAATATTTTTGAATAAAAATCCTTCTAAATAAATATTTTGAATATAATTCTTTCAATTAAAAAGTCACCATGTGTCACTTCATTTCATAATCATACAACTACGGGTCTCAGCCCATTTTTATATTTTTCATAAACACGGGTCTTGGTCCACTTTAATATTTTCACGGCACCTCGTGCCTATAATTAAATCATCATATTTCCCAGGCACCTCATGCCCTCATTTCATAGCGCAACTACATGGATGATTCACGTGCCAATATCATCATTATTTACTCATGACACCTCGTGCCCACATTTCATATCATTATCTTCCTGGCAATGTGTCACGATCCCAAATCTACACAGGAAGTGATGGCGCCTATCGTGGTACTAGGCTAGACAATTTACTGAACACAATACAAGGAACTCTCCATTTAAAAAAATAACGTGATTTATCATAACCTTACACGTTTAGTATTTCACAAATACGAATGGGTAATGAGAACATTTGAGCAAAAATCCCCAAAACCCGGAGTCAATAGTCATGAGCATCTAATGGAACACAGAATCTGACACGATTTTTCCTTAATACAACAAGTCTAGAAAAATGTAAACAGCGACAAAATGATAAGGAGAAGGGTGGGGCTGCGAACGTCGTGCAGCTACCTCAGAGTCTCCGACAAGCTCCACTGCTGATAATCAAATCTTACTCGATCCGGGCACCTAGATCTGCACACAATGTGCAGGGAGTAACGTGAGTACACCAACTCAGTAAGTAAAATATAAATAAGGACTTGAGTTCGGTGATGAGATTTTAAAATCATGTAAATTCATATAATAAACATCAGTGGAAATCAATAAATCAAGTGAGGGATCTACGTCCCGAAAGTTTCATAAAACTCCAGTTTTCCCTTTCCAAATTTCATATAAAACATTGGTTCAATATTTATCGTTTAGAGGCAAAAATATAAAGAAGAGCGAAAACAGTAGTTCATAGCAAAAAAGCCCCTCGGGCACAGTGTCACTCACAATATAGAGCCTCTCAGTCACTCGTGACTCATCTCTCATCAATCAGCACTCACGCTCAATAGGTGCCATATAATAACCGCTGCGGCATGCAGCCCGATCCATAAATAGTTGACTGGGCTCACTGGGGGTGTACAGACTCCGGAGGGGCTCCTTCAGCCCTAGCGCTATATCTTTGTGGCGTGAAGTCCGATCAAATATATGTATTGCTGCGGCATTCAGCGCGATCCCATATATATATCGTTGCGGCGTGCAGCCCGATCCAATATATCTCGCTGCGGTGTGCAGACTGATCCAATATATATGTATATATATATATATATATAAAATGTTGCGGCTTGAAGCCCGATCCATCACTATCCTCACAATCCGGCTCTCGGCCTCACTCACTCATCACCCTCACAAGCCGCTCGGGCAACTCACCACAATCACCGGGACTCAGCCTAAAATATCTTTCATTTGTTTCAAAACAGGGTGATAAACAGGAATAATCAATAAACAAGTATAAATTATGACTGAGATTATATTTTCTATCAAAAATAGTGTGATAATAGTAGTAAAAACACCCCTGAGGGTCCAAACAGGTCGGCACAAGGCCCCAACATGGCATACAACCCAAAATATAGTATAAATCTCTAAAATTCGAAATATCATATGATTTCAAATCAAATACGCGACTTAGTAATCGCTACGGGACGGACCAAGTCACAATACCTACCAGTGCACGCCCACACGCCCGTCACCTAGCATGTGCGTCACCCCACTTATCAAATCAGTACAAAATACCGGGTTTCATACCCTCAGGTCTAGATTTACGTTCGTTACTTACCTCAAACCGGATGAAAAACTACACCGCGATGCCTTTACCCCTCGACTCGGCCTCAATGCGCCCTGAATCTATTCAAAACAGATTCATATCATCGAATATGCTTAAGGAATAAAGCCTACTCGAAAATAACCAATTTACATTAACAAACCCGAAATTGGCCAAACCCGACCCCTAGGCCCACGTCTCGGATTCCGATAAAAATCACATAACTAGAATCCTTACGCTCCCACGAGTTCATGCATTCCAAATACATCAAAATCGGACCCTAAATGGCCCCTCAACTCCCCAGTTTAGTCTTTCAAATTTCAAGCCCTAATCTCCCCAATTTCTCCACTAGAACATGATCAAACAATGGAATAATCATCATAAACACAAGATACAAGGTCCATGTAGCTTACCTCACTTAATACACTTGAAATCCCAGCTCTAAGCTCCAAAATCCGTCAAAATGGTGAAGAAATGAGTGAAACTTCACGAAGGCAACCTTATATAGGTTCTGCCCAGCAATCTCGCACCTGCGACCCCAAGATACGCACATGCGGCGCTGCACCTGCGGAAAACCCTCGCTGGTGCGGATTCTCACTTAAGCCAAATTTTCACATCTGCGGTCCTCTACACGCAACTGCAGGTCCGCAGGTGCGATTAAACTTCCGCACCTGTGCTCCCAGGCCAGGTTCCACTTTCCGCATCTGTGCAAGTTCTTCCGCACCTGCGGCTCCCCATCCTCAGGTGCGGCCACACCAGAAGGCCTGCACCAGCAGCCATTTCCTGCATTTTCCAACTTCCAACCTTCCAAAATCACCCGAAATCAATCCCGAGCCACTCGGGGCCTCAACCAAAGGTACCAACAAGTCATATATCAATATACCAACCTAGTTGAACCCTCGGAACGCTAAAAATAACATAAAAACACGAAATCGAATCCAAATTCAAGCCTAAGGATTTCTAAACTTCCGAAATTCGCCAACAATGCCGAAACCACCCAAACCACGTCCGAATGACCTGAAAATTTGCACACACATCCTAAATGACACTACAAACCTTTTCTAACTTTTGAAATTCCACTCCAACCCCGACAGCTAATTTTCCACTGCCGACCAAAAATCGCCAAAATCCAATTTCGCCAATTCAAGCCTAATTCTACTCGAACCTTCGAAAGACATTTCGAACACACTCCTAAGTCCCAAATCACCTAATGAAGCTATCCGAGCCACAAAAACTACATTCCGAGATCATTTACCTATAAGTCAACTTTCGGTTGACTTTTCCAACTAAAATACCAACCTAGGAGACTAAGTGACTCATTTCTCATCACAACCACTCTGAACCCGATTCAATCAACCCAAAGAAACACAAAAGAGATGAACCATACAAGAATGAAGCAAAAATGGGAAAAACAGGGCTAAACTCTCGGAACGACCGGCCGAGTCGTTACATTCTCCCCCTCTTAAATAAATGTTCGCCCTCGAAC
This sequence comes from Nicotiana paniculata, assembly GCA_005239505.1. Lineage (NCBI taxonomy): Eukaryota > Viridiplantae > Streptophyta > Magnoliopsida > Solanales > Solanaceae > Nicotiana > Nicotiana paniculata. Next base: position 7,423 of record ML328445.1, on the reverse strand, counting down.
GGGTCTAGAACATGCCTGGAGTCTCAAATAGGTGGGGATATCTGCTCCGCATCTCCCGCTCTGTCTCCCAGGTGGCCTCCTCCACCGGCTGCCCTCTCCACTGTACCCTTACTGAATCTATATCCTTAGACCTCAACCTTCTGACCTGACAACCAAAAATAGCTATTGGATCCACCTCGTAAGACATATCACCTTCTAGCTACACTGAACTGAAGTCCAAAACATAAGACGGGTCACCAATATACCTCTGAAGCATGGAAACGGGGACTCAACTTGCCCCTCTTCCCAAATCGCATAACACCCTTCATGGGTGACACCTTCAGTAGGACCTTCTCCCCAGCCATGAAAGATACATCCCGGACCTTCCGGTCCGCATAACTCTTCTGCCTCGACTGCGCCATGCGAAGCCGCTCCTGAATCAACTTTACCTTATCTAAAGCATCCTGTATCAAACCCGTACCCAAGAGTCTGTCCTCACTCAGCTCAAACTAACCGATCGGAGATCTACACCTCCTCCCATACAAAGCCTCATATAGAGCCATTTGAATACTCGACTGATAACTATTATTATATGCAAACTTCGCGAGTGGAAGAAACTGGTCCCATGAACCCCCAAAGTCAATAACACAAGCGCACAACATGTCCTCTAGTATCTGAATAGTGCGCTCGGACTGCCCGTCCGTCTGAGGGTGAAAAGTCGTGCTCAACTCAACCTGAGTACCCAACTCTCTCTCTCTGCACGGACCTCCAGAACTGTGATGTGAACTGAGTACCTCTGTCGGAAATGATGGAAACGCGAACACCGTGCAACTAAACAATCTCCCTGATATAAATCTCAGCTAACCGCTCCGAAGAATAAGTAGTACCAACAGGAATGAAGTGGGCGGACTTAGTCAGCCGGTCCACAATTACCCATATTGAATCGAACCTCCTTGAAGTCCATGGGAGCCCGACTACAAAGTCCATGGTGATCCGCTCCCACTTCCAATCAGGAATAACCAAACTCTGATGCAATCCACCGGGTCTCTGGTGCTCGTACTTGACCTGATGACAGTTGAGGCACCGAGCTACAAATCCAACAATATCCTTTTTCATCCGCCTCCACCAATAATGTTGCCTCAGATCCTGATACATCTTCGCGGCACCCGGATGGATGGAATAGCGCGAGCTGTGAGCCTCCTCAAGAATCAACTCCCGAAGCCCATCTACATTAGGCACACATATCCTACCATGCATCCTCATAACACCATCATCGCCAATAACTACATCCCTGGCATCACCTCGCCAGACCATATCCTGAAGAACGAGCAAACGTGGGTCATCATACTGGCGTTCTCTGATACGGTCATAAAGAGAAGACCTGGAGGCTACACAAGCCAATACCCGGTCGGGCTCCAATAGATCCAGCCTCACCAACTGGCTTGCTAGGGCCTGAACATCAAGTGCTAATGGTCTCTCAGCTGCTGGAAGATGTGATAGACTCCCCAAAATCTCTGCTCTGTGACTCAAGGCATCGACCCGTACATTGGCCTTCCCCGGATGGTATAGAATAGTGATATCATAGTCCTTGAGAAGATCCAACCATCTCCTCTGACGCAAATTCAAATCCTTCTATTTAAACAAGTGCTGAAGGCTACAGTGATCAGTAAAAACCTCACAATGAACTCCATACAAATAATGACGCCAAATCTTCAAGGCGTGAACAATGGCTGCTAGCTTGAGATCATGCACCGGGTAATTCTTCTCATGAGTCTTCAACTGGCGTGAGGCATAGGAAATCACCCTACCCTCCTGCATTAAAACACAACCAATGCCTATCCTCGAGGTATTACAATACACGGTATAAGAACCTGAAGTTGATGGCAATACTAACACTAGAGCTGAGGTCAAAGTCGTCTTTAGCTTCTGGAAGCTCTCTGTTGGCCCAAGAAAGGAAATAGTTTTGAAGATTGACAAAGGAACTCCGAGATGAACCAGGTCCATCACATGTGACATAGACCAACAGAGTTAAAGGCACATGAGATGCACATGCAGGAGATAAATGTATTCTGGTAAAATTGAGATATCTTCTGATCGAAAAGATTGCAAAAACGAAATTGGAGAAGAACTCCTTATTCAATAAGAACAGAATCTAAGATAAGGAAGGATTTAGGAGTTGAGTTTGACTAGAACTCTTCTACCAAGGAAGAGTTGCATTAGAACTGAACAACAACATCTCAACTACTGACTCTATAAAATGTTGAAGCATTCCTGCTGAAGAATTATTGCACAAACACAGAAGTGAAACAAGAACTGAAAGCAAAATTACCAAGCAATTTTGCAAGCAGAATCCTTGTGTGACACAAAAGCTACTCGAACCAGCTAGAAGAACCAGTTCCATCTGTTGTCTTTTGAGTCTAGTTGTTTGTAGTAGGTGATTACATATTGTATCTTTTAGCTTTATCTAGAAGTAATTGTAATAGGTACACACTGTTCAAGTTAGAGTTAACTTGAAGTTTGTCGCAAATAGCTAGAGGCTAGTTTTCCACAAAGGATTAGAGTTAATCCTTGGGTTTTAAAAAGAGTTTATTTTGTAAATGTTGTTTAGCTCATTGTTGTAGTGAAGTATTTGGAGAAAATCCTACTGAGTAGTAGGTCGTGGTTTTTTCACCTTTTGAGTCGGGTGTTTTCTACGTAAAAATCTCTGTGTTCTTTGCTTTTCTGCATTTATTATTCTGCAACAGTACGAGTTGGAACACATAGAAGAACCAGGTCCTTCTATAACAACAACACTCGAAAATTGGACACCATACAAATCACCCCTCCTCTTGTGTGGTATTGACGTATAAAACATCAATTGGTATCAGACCGGGTATCCTTGAAGAGGCTATCACCTTAGGAAAAGATCAAGATAAGTGCACCACCTGGGAACTGGGAAGGACAATCAACTGTTAAGCCTCCACTCTTCAATGGCCAGTACTACTCCTGGTGGAAGAATAGGATGAAGGATCACTTAATTGGAGAAGACTATGAACTATGGGACATAGTCACTGACGGTCCTTTAGTCACCATGAAGAAGACTGCTGAAGGAGTAGATGTGCCAAAGACTAGAGCTGACTGCAGTGCTAAGGATTTGAGAAAGTGGGAGAAAAATGCCAAGGCCAAGAAGTGGCTTGGGTGTGGACTCGGTCCAGACGAGTATAGCAGAATTCAAAGTTGTACCACTGCCAAAGAAATTTGGGACACTTTGCAAGTGGCTCATGAAGAAACACCTCAAGTGAAGAGGTCAAGAGGAACTCTACTATATTCTCAATATGAGAATTTAACCATGAAGGAAGGAGAGACCATCCAAGAGATGTATGCAAGGTTAACTACACTGACCAATGAAATCAAGTCTCTTAGAAGGGTCATTCTTGAAGAAGACAAGGTTGAGAAAATTCTGACAAGGGTCTTGCCAGTATCTTGGGAAAGCAAAATTACATCCATTCAGGAATCTAAGAACATAGCAACACTTAAGCTGGCTGAGCTGATTGGAAATCTCACTGCCTATGAACTTAGAAGGTAGACTATGAAGATGGATGGTCCCAAGAAGGAAAGGAGTTTGGCATTCAGAATCACTGAAGAAGCTGATCTGGAGGAGGATGAAATTACCATGATAACAAAGGACTTCAAGAAGTACCTAATGAGAGCAAACGTTCCTTCAAGAAGTGGAAGCTACAACAAACCAAGGGTTCCTGAAAAACAAACCAATGACGGGTGTTACAAGTGTGGCAAGACTGATCACCACATCAAAAACTGCCCTCGATGGGAAATTAATCGAAGAAAGAAAAAGCTGAATGAAGGAACAGGAAGAAGGAACAGGTTCAACCCAAGAAAAACAGAACATCAAAAAAGGCAATGGTTGCTGCTTGGGGTGAAAGTTCAGATGATGAAGATGGAGATGAACAAGCACTTATGGCAATTGGAGAATCCGATGAGGAATCTGAGGTAAGTATAATTCATCTCAAAGACAAGATTAAATTTTTGTCTAAAGAAAGACTATCTGAGTTACTCCTGGATTTCATTGATGAATCTGAGGATCTAAACAATGAAAAGAAACAACTGTCTAAGGAGTGTGTGATTTTGAAAGCTAAGTGCAAAAATCTGGAACTTAGGGCTAGAGAAAGTGATAGTAAAAATGCTGAGTTAAAGAACCAGTTTCATGAACTTGACACCACTGTCCTAGAGCTAAGATCTAAAAATCTAAAACTGAAAGTAGGAACAGGTAAAAACAAAGCTGATCACACGCAACTCACATTAGAAGAAAACCTGGGAAAAATGAAAGACGAGTTGTACAAAAGAGATGAGTAGATAAGAGTCCTTAAGGAGGATCTAAGAAAGGTCAAGCATGAACTAGATAGAACTAGCAAATGGAACAGGTCCTCTAATGCTTTGACATGGCTACAGGAACATCATAGTAGCAATAGAAGAGGACTTGGCTTTGGGAATCCGCTACCTAAGTGGGATCCTAAAAGCAAGTACCTCACTCTTCCTGAGAACAAGATTTGTACTCACTGTGGTAAGACTGGTCACTTTAAAAGTGAATGTAATGCAAAAGAAAAGGCCAGTCAAAAGAACAAAAGTTTTGTTCGAGGGAAGAATTGGCTACCAAGTTGGGCTAAAAAGAATTTAATTCATCCTTTTGCTTATAGAAAGGGACCTAAACTAGTTTGGGTTCCTAAGACTAACCCCTAATTTTCTTTTGTAGATTCAAGTGAAAAGTGGTAGCTAAATATGGTACATGGATAGTGGCTGCTCAAAACACATGACCGGCAACAAGGACTAGTTCCTTTCACTTGAGGACCTCAAAGGAGGAAATGTCTCCTTTGGAAATGGAAAGAAAGGTGAAATCATTGGGGTTGGTAATGAACAAGATGATGAAGAAATTGGGCTGGTCAGAATACTCAGTCCAAACTAAAGCAACACTGGAGGAAGGAGCAGGTGATGGAACAGGCTCATCCATCCGGGGCAACATGACAGGGGGAATAGAACAAAATAATTCCCAAACTTCGTTGGAACCTGTACCTGTAACATGTTCCACATCAACAAAGTAATGAAGGAACATCAAGGAGTAACTAGTTGCTTGTGAAACCATGCAGATATCTTTACAAAAGCACTGAGTAGAGAGCATTTTGAAAGGAACAAGTTACTATTAGGGGTGATTAAGATCACTTAATTGAACCAGTTCAGAATGTAAATACATTAAAAAATGAAAACAAAGAAAACATTTGGCTAGAAAAGTATGAACGGGTGTAAATAATCAGATTAACAATTGCTCAGTCTCATACTGTAAAAATTATACTCTTATGCCATGTTTTGATATGACTCACTGAACACAAATGAAATTTTTTATATCTTTGCAAATTGAGGCTTGATCAAGAGGATTCTGAAATGATGAACCTGGTTCATCGTGCTGGTTCATCTGAAAGGTGAGGTATGTGTTCTACACTCTGCACACTTTGAAATACTAATATTAAATCATGAGCAGAACTCTGCCCAAACTAAAAATCTTTTCAAAGCCTATCCATTTGACTTTGAACCAATTCTATTTCAACAAGAATCCTCACCAAATTAAAATACCTAGATTCTAGGGAAGCCTTAACCGTCAATTCAAAACTAAAAGTTCATTCAAGCCATCCCCTCCCTTACAAAACCATTCCCAAATTTTCGATGACTCAGGTAACATTTTTCCCAAGTCCTTCTTCTGAGATCATCTCTGATGTTGCTGAAAAACTTAGAAAATAGGTTCATACTGGTTGGGTCTGTAATAGATGTGGAGTTGCCGGAAAAATAAGAATAGGTGGTAAAAATTTTAAAAAAAATGAGAGTGAGGGAGTACGGAGTAATGAGAAAGGGAAAAGGGAAAGAAGTGTTTGATTCTTCACCCACATCTGAATCTGTTAGAATGGCTATTTGTGGAGCTGATCCAGAGAAGGAGGAAGAAAGTAGCAAGAACGTAGGGGAAAGTGAATCAGGAGAAGCCGCTGAAGGGTTAGTAAATCTAGGAAAGCACACAGATGAACCTGGTTCATCTACTGAGGAAACCCTGGGGGATCTACTGAAAACGTTAGGCGATAGTTACAATCCAAAGAAGAAAAGAACTCCTAAAGCTCAACGTTCGAGACAGCAAGAGCAAACAATAAAAGAAAAGCTGCTCCATCTGAGACTTCCGATATTTCTCTTCCAAGAGGAAGAACTACAAGGAGCAAGTTAAAGCAAAGTGAGGACGAGTTGAAAAGAGCTTTAGAGGAGAGTAAGAAGAAAAGAGTGAAAAAAGGGAAAGAAAAGGTTGTTGAGCCTATTGAGGCTGTTGAAGTGGATGAAATAGACCTGGTCCATCAAAGTAAAAAAAAGTGGCAGAGGTAGAAGTTCAGACCCGTAAGCTCAAGAAAACCAAGACTTGCTCAAAGAAGTCTTCATCTGTTTCTAAGTCAGCTGAACCATCTACCTTGGCTAAACGAACCAGGTCTGCAGTTCTTCCAAGCCTTAATTTCTTAGCCCTGCCTAGAACTTTTAGTGACCCAGATTCAGGATTTTTTTGTTTATCTGTTGCTCATATTTTAATTGTTTTCATTTCATTTTGTGGATTGTGGCAGAATCATATTCTCTCTATCAATGAAATCTGATGCTTTTTCCTCTGATTCAGTATCTCTATTTTTTGATAGTTTGAATTCTTAGTTGATTACATATGCAATTGCCCAATTGGCCATGAGTAAGTGTTAAAAATCTGGGATTTACACAATTTGTTTTTAACAACTTTTCGATGATGCCAAAAGGGGAATATAGGTTGTGCTCTGAACATGTCAATGTTGGATTAAGATGAANAAGCTGAAATAGGCCTGAAGCACAAAGTTTGTCATCATCAAAAAGGGGGAATTTGTTGGCCCAAGAAAGGAAATAGTTTTGAAGATTGACAAAGGAACTCCGAGATGAACCAGGTCCATCACAGGTGACATAGACCAACAGAGTTAAAGGCACATGAGATGCACATTCAGGAGATAAATGTATTCTGGTAAAATTGAGATATCTTCTGATCGAAAATATTGCAAAAACGAAATTGGAGAAGGACTCCTTATTCAATAAGAACAGAATCTAAGATAAGGAAGGATTTAGGAGTTCAGTTTGACTAGAACTCTTCTACCAAGGAAGAGTTGCATTAGAACTGAACAACAACATCTCAACTACCGACTCTATAAAATGTTGAAGCATTCCTGCTGAAGAATTAACGCACAAACACAGAACTGAAAGCAAAATTACCAAAGCAATTTTGCAAGCAGAATCCTTGTGCGACACAAAAGCTACTTGAACCAGCTAGAAGAACAAGTTCCATCTGTTGTCTTTCGAGTCTAGTTGTTTGTAGTAGGTGATTACATATTGTATCTTTCAGCTTTATCTAGAAGAAATT
>ML328444.1:0-80877 GCA_005239505.1 Nicotiana paniculata | reverse complement strand
AAAGTAATATTTACACCAAAATAGTATAGAATTTGGGTGTGGTAAAAAATTAGTTGTTCACATTTATAATAGCTGGGCTGGGGCTCTATGCGATTGCATTAAATGGGCTGCGATCGAACAGGGTATGGGGCACTTGAGCAATGCGTTCGCAGGGAGTGGTGTGCGTTCGCACAGGGTAGGGGGTTGGGGCAGTGCGATCGCGGGGTACGTGGTGCGTTTGCAAAGGGTAGGGGAGGCTGACTACTGCGATCACACACTGTGTGCTGCGTTCGCATAGTGTACCAAACAGGACCTCAAACTTTTACTCTATGCGGTCAAGGACTTTCCTATGCGATCGCACTTGACAAAATACCTGGACACCAGAAATGAAAAACCAGCAGTTATTTTTAAGTGAAAAACATCCTGTGGCCTATTCGAAACTCACTCGAGCCCTTGGGGCTCTAAACAAATCATGCACGCAAGTCTAAAAATATTATGCGGACTTGCTCTTGCGATAAAATCATGCAAATAACATGTAAATATATGAATTAAACCTCAAAACTCATCATTTTCAACAAAAACTCCTAAAGTTCATAATTTCTCAATCGGATGTCCGAATCACGTCAAACGAACTCCGTTTTTCACCAAATTTCACAGTTAACCTTTAAATATCATAACAAAGTTGTACCGGGCTCGATACCAATGATTTTTAACATTATTTCTTTTCTTTAATTCACAAACATTTCAGCAAAATAATTTCTTTCAAAAATTGATTTCTAAGGCTTGGGACCTCAGAATTCGTTTCCGGGAATACGCCCGAGTCCCATATTTTAATGCGAACCTTCCGGGATTTTCGAAACACAGATCCGGGTCCGTTTACTCAAAAAGTTGACCAAAGTCAACTTTTATCAAATTTAAATTCTAAAAATCACCATTTCTCATATTTCCACATAAAAGCTTTCCGGTTTCACGCCCGGACTGCGCACACAAATTGTGGTATTTAATTTTAGTCTTTTTATGGCTATTAAGCATGGAACAGAGTCTAATTTTATAAAATGACCCCTTAGGTCATCACAAAAAGAGACTTGCTTGAAACAGTTTTGTGAAATAAAAGAGGGAGTCATTCAGTAAAACAACTTTTGAAAGGAGAGAGTTATGTAATTAAACAACAGCAGATCAAACATAGAGCCAAAACCAAACTTTGAAATACTTAAAGAACACAGAACCAAAACAGGAAGAATAAACCTACACACAGGGGTGATGGGAATTGGGGACACATAGGGCACATGTAGTGCACACATAGTTACAGGAGCATGAAAATTCTTATAGGGATTTAGGGAAATAGCATATCATGAATCTCAGAACCAAAACAGGATAAGACAACTTAGGATAGCCAACTGCTTTGCACAAAAAGGTTCATGATAAAAATCAGGGAAAACATAAGTAAGGCAGAGTCACATTGAGGTATACTACAAAGGGGGTTCATAAGCAGGATGATCCTAAGGGGTTGGACATATTTAGAAGCATGATGATAAAGCAGTAAAGTAGACATATTAGTTGCAGGTTGAACAACAAAAACACAGATAGAAACATATTAGAAACATAATAAACTGAAGCAGTAAAAGAAGCACATTGGTTTGAGACTTAAATTGAAATCAGAACATACTAGTAAGGAAGACAGTAAACACAAAAGTGAAGGGACATGAGAGCACAATAGTTAGCCTTGGCTTGCAGCCGGCTAACTTAGAATAATAATAAGTAACACAAAAAGAGAGCATAAAGTTTTTAGTGAGAGAGAGAGAGAGAGATTTTTGAACCAATGTGCTCGTGTGTTGAGTGAATGAAAGAGCAATGTATATATAGTTTGAAACTAGGTAGAGAATAAGGTAAAAATCAAAGTCATGCAGTGATTGGGGAATCAGAATCAATCATCATAAAATCTGTAACGACCCGACCGATCGTTTTGAGTTATCGGACCCCGTTCCTCTAAATGGAACTTCCCATAGCGGCTTTTTATGATTTATGACTTGCGGGGACTAGTGTCCTGGATTCGGATGTGTTTAGAGTGCTATAGGAACAAATGGTTCCTTAAGGTTGGCCTTTAAGACCAAGTTTGACTTCGGTCAACATTTTGGGCAAACAACCTCGGAATCGAGTTTCGTCGGTCCCAGTAGCTTTGTGTGATGATTTTGGACCTGGGCGTATGCTCGGGATGGGTTTTGGATGACCCGGGAGCGTTTCGGCGCCCAATATTAAAATAAGAAGTTCCTTAAGTTCCTATTATGGTTTTGGACGTGTTTTTGTGTTATCAAGGTCCGAACGGAATTTCAAGACTGGGAATAGTTCCATTATGTCATTTATGACTTGCCTGCAAAATTTGGTGTCATTCCAAGTAGTATAGGTCGGTTCGGCGCGTTGTTAGCGAAGTCTAGAAAACTTAAAGTTCCTAACTTTGGTTCTTGGGGTTTTGAGGTGTGATTTGAGTTTTAGCGTTGTTTTGGGTGTTCCGAAGGCTCGAGCGAGTCAGTATTATGATTTGGGACTTGTTGGTATATTTGGACGAGGGCTCGGGTGGACCTAGGGGCCTCCCGGGCACCCAACAACGCTAAAAACCAGCTAAAATAGCTGCTGGTGCACCTGATCTGGTGTGACCACAGATGCGGTTGCCCACTCGCAGGTGCGGGACCGCTCCTGCAGTTCCAAGCATCGCAGGTGCAACCCTAGGTGAGGTCCCCCTTTCTCGCAGGTGCGGACAAAAGTCCGTAGGAGCAGAACCGCTGGTGCGGCCATCCCTCCGCAGGTGCGAACCCAACCCTTCCCGTCTAGTTCCGCAGGTGCGAGCCCCAGCTCGCAGGCGCGGTCCCCGAGCCGCAGGTGCGGAATCTCTGTAGGCCAGGCAGTATATATTCTTTGAAACTCGGGATTTCACCCCCTTCATTCATTTTCCTCCACCATTAGAGTCTTGTGAGCTTGGGGAGAGCACACCACAACCTAGCTACTGTCANTGGGTAGTAATTTAGGGTTCTTGAGAAATTGGTGAATTACCCATTTATTGCTATAAATTCAAGTGGAAATCGTGTATTAACGATCCTTAGGCTTCGGGTGAGCGATTCCTTCGAGAATTTTTGGAATTCGAGTGTGCGGGCCCGGGGTTGGATTTTGGGAATTCTTCAAGAATGTTAAATTATTGAATAAATAGGATAATTTCCTTACTTTGAGCATGCATTGATGTCATTGTACCATATTTGGCTAGTTGTGAGTCCTCGGGTGTAGAGTTCGGTGTTCGGGCGCATCCTTGGTCCGAGGGGTAGATTCAACACGAGTTGAGTCTCCTTTCTAACCTTGTAAGGGGGAATTGTCCGTCTAAGTGATTTAATGCTATATGTGCTAATTTGTGGGGGCTATGTACGTACAAAGTGACGAGAGTCCATACGTAGCGACTATTACTATTATGTCCGGGTAGTTAGGCCCACATCATGCCTTGTGTTTTACTTGATATGAGCTATATGTGTAATGAATTCACGTTACATGTTGCTTATGTCCCCGAAGTTATGAAATTTGAGAAAAACTTGTAAGAAATTGTTCACGGAAAAGTATTATCTTTTAAAAAGGAATAATGTATGTGCATATGACAGCTTCACAATTTATATTCCCCGAGTGGAGTGTGATTTACCCCACTCTTATGGGAACGGGCCGTTTGATCCTCAGCAGTGCATAGAGAGGGATTGAGAGATGCAATTTTGGTACGGGCCGTTCGATCCTCGGCAGCGCATAGAAAGGTTGAGAGATGCACTTTTGGTACGGGTCGTTCGATCCTCGGCAGCGCATAGAAAGGTTGAGAGATGCACTTTTGGTACGGGTCGTTCGATCCTCGGCAGTGCATAGAGAGGTTGAGATATGCACTTTTGGTACGGGCCTTTCGATCCTCGGCGGTGCATAGATATGAGAAATTTATGGAGAGGTGCACTTTATGTACGGGCCGTTCGATCCTCGGCAGTGCACGGTCTTGCCTATCTTATGACTCCGGTCGATTGTCCTTACCCTGCATGCGTATGATTTATTTGTTACTAAATTCATGGATATTGATCTGACAGATATTTGGGGAAAAAGTGAAGTGGTAATTGTTTTATTTATTCCCAGTATTCTTCCTGGATTTCAGTATCTTACATATATACTTGTTGCTTCATTGTCTTTACATGCCTACTGTTTCCATTACATCCTGTTAAATTATACTGTTGGACCTTAGTGAGTGTCATGTCGACCTCTCGTCACTACCTCTTCGAGGTTAGGCAGGATACTCAGTGGGTACATATATATTTATGTACTCATGTTGCACTTCTGTACTTAATTGTAGAAGTTCAGAGGCTGGTGTTTCTGGTTATCCGACCGGAGCTTGACATATACTCTGGACCTGATTCCACGGTGAGCTGCCTCCCTTGGCGATTCTCAGCAGTGCTATGGAGTTATCTTTTGTTTATTACTATCTACTTCTCTCATACAGCAGTACAGTTTGTATCATCTTTTGTATTTTATACTAGTTCGCCTGTTGACTTGTGACACTAGTTCCTAGCACGCACATAGTAGACTCTTTATTTTGGGACTGTATATATTAGATCATAACCATTGTAGCTGTATTTACTTAATTTGGTTAATTTTTCCGCTTTTATTTAAATGATCTAAGTTTAAAACTTTGGGAATATGTGGGGTTGGTATGTTAAATAAGGATAATCTCATTAGTAAACAATCGTTGCTTGCCTGACTCCGGTGTTGGGCGTCATCACGATTTGTGTTGGATTTTGGTTCGTGACAAAATCAATGTCAGTACTCCCTTCAATTAAGGAGTTAACTTCAAACAGTAATAGACATGTAATAAATAAGGAAGGGTACCATATCTGACTAGAATATAACACATAAGGAAACAATCTCAGCACATAGAAGTATAAGACATGTAATAGAGGCTAGGTTCAGAAAATCTAATTAAGGAAAGTACTTTAAAAATTGATTTACAGCATAATCGCCCATAAAATAAGGCAAGAAAATATTTTAGAGGTTGAAATCAGTAAACGATATCATCACAGGAAATCAGTAAAAACTGCTAATCACAGAAAATTAGGGATTCAAATAGGAACAGTACTGATTAAGGGGAGAATTAACACAAAATTTCTATGAACAAACGGAATAAACACATAATAGGCAAGAAGAAGTAAAATTAGAAACATAGTAAAGTAAGAATCACATAGAATCACGGATTCAACTAGAGGAGATAGAACCGATTAGAGGAATTAACAGAATAAACATAATATAAGCGGAATAAGCATGAGTCAGAAACCCTACTGAACATAATAGGGTAAAATCACAGAAACTCAGAGTGTTCATGAGAAACAAGCACACATAAGAATCAAATCATCAGAGACAGACAAGGGACTTAGGGTTTTAACATAATAAATTAGATAAAAGGGGAAAAACATGAATAAGCGTTTAAACATAGTAAAAAACATAGAATAATACGGAAAATCAGAAGGAAAAGTCATTTTGAAAAGGGGTTAAGAAATCCTAACTGTGAAGACGAAGAGGCATTTTTGAAAAATCGGAGAGATCTTTAAGGAAAATAGTAAAATAACTCAGAATATACCCTGATCTATTGCAGATCTAAGAGTCAAGAGATGAGTTAGGGTTTCAGAGAGAGATAACCCAGAGGTAGAGAGAATCAGGCTTAGAAACCATAGATTTTAGCCGGAGATAGAAATGTTTTACTCGGACGGCCAAGGGTGGCCTGAGAACGGCATGAAAAGGCCATGGGTGTGAGTTGAAACGCCTTTGGTTCTCTTGAGGACCTTAGGGTAGCAATAATCCGGCGTGTGAGGGAGCCATGGAGGCGAGGGATGGTGGTGGAACCACCATTGTTACCGGCGAGCCAACGGCCGACGAGTATGAGCAAGATTTAGCAGAGAGAGCTTGAGAGAGACGAGAGGGATGTAACGGCGTAGTGAAAAAGAGAATGAGGGAAGGGGGGGGTAGGTCTTTAGGGTTAATTAAGGTAAGAATAAATCTGGTCCGTTGATCAGAAATGACCAACGGTCCAGATTAAATGGGAATTGGGTCGGGTAGGATAGTGGATTGGGCTTGGGGTATTTTGGCTAATTTAATTGGGTTTGGGGCTAGTTTAATTCAGGCTAGAATTAAAATGAAAGTGGCTATTTGTTAAATACCCAATTCAGATTAATTAAAGTAATTTGTAAAATAGATAATAATTATTAAAATGAATTTCATGCATAGAAAATAAATTAAAATAATTATTTAATATTTAAAAATACAAATGACTAATTTCCGGTCAAAAATAGTATAAAATTATATACTTGGGCTATAATTGCAAAGTTATTGCAAGTATAGCCAAAAGATGCCATTTTGACTAATTATGAAATAATTTGGTTCAAATAGGGCCATATACAATAAATTAAATCAAGAAATGCTTTTGAAATTATTTGTGATGCGATTTTGTAATTATTTATTGAAAATAAAATGCTAGATAAATTAGAAAAAATATAAGAAAATTATGGGAAAATACCAATCGTTGTTAATGCATGATTTTGAAGGTACATATGCAATTTTAAAAATAGTTTGGGAAAAATTGGGTATCAACACTAACTACACTAAAATAAAACTAAAACTTAAATAGATAAAAGTAAAAATTTAATCTAGTAAAATAGTTAATCTATAAGTCCCCGACAACGGCGCCAAAAACTTGTTGCTCCCAAACGTACACGCAAGTATACGTGGTTGACAAACAATATAGGATTATAAGTCCAGATATCGTACCCACAAGGACTTGTGATTAACTATTTTACTAAATTAAAATAAGATAATTAATCTATTCAAATAAATCCAAAAGTATTAATAATTAATTCAAACAAATTAAAAGATTAAAGAAAACAACGACAAGTTTAAAGACGAATTCAATGTGAGTGAATATTCTAGAGTTATGGGTAACAATCCCGTTGAGTTTTCCACTTAAATAGTCTAATTAATTTATCTGGTTTATTGGTTGACAGGGTTAATATTGCTCGTAGCCTTCTCCCGAAGTACTATTCACCTATTCAAGCTAATTTAACGCCTATATTCCTATGGAATTAGAATTAACAAAATCACATTAATAACTCCTGTACAATAACCAAGCAAGGCGATTAGGTATATTCCTATCCTAACCGCAAATTCGCACCCCTTCAGAGTTAAGATCTTGCTCTGCTCAATCTTATATGCAATCTAGAATTCCCTCTCCCGAGTTCAATCCTAAATTCATAGATAGTATTCAATTGGTGATCAAGCAATCAAATAACTAAGCGCAAGATTGAATAAATAAACCAATATGATAAAATAATAAGAACAATTGAAGTTTCAAACTATAACGTTCATGCAGTACCCCAAAACTCTAGAACTAATAAACTATGAGATTAAAAGAAAAGAAGATAAGAAAAACTAGTTGAATGTCTCCTCCAAGCATGGTATGTCCTCCTCCACGTCAATTCTCCTTCAATGTATATTAGATCCCCTCCAAATTAGGTTTAGAGCCCCTTTTATACGAGTTGTCGGAGGGGGGAGGGGGGGGGAGGGGAATCTTGGGCCGAAATAACTTTATCTCAAACGAATTAGGAAAAGTTCCCGCCTCCAGCGTTTAGGGAAGCGCCTCGTGCTGGCCCTGGCGCTGAAAACAGTGAATTTTACGTAGGCTTTTCATCTCAATTCTAATTGAAGATTGTTTTCCACCCTTTTTCTTTGTCTTGCAATCGAGGGACAAAACTGAAAGGGTGTCCCCCCTTTGTCTCCTTTTTTTTTCTTGTTTTTCTTTCGTATTTTATTTAATTTTGCTACAATTTTTTTCGTCTTCACACTGTTTTGTTCCTGCACAATTAAAATATAATATTAAGTATAAAATAATATAATTAACACTCAAAAAACGATTAAAAAATGCTATAACGTGAGAAAATAATAAAAAAAATATATACATTTTTTACGGAACATCACTTCTCATGATAAATTTGCTGACTAGTGTCCGTTTACGGTCTTCTGCCATAACCCCATAATGAATTTGCTGTAGGCGATTACATGGAGGTGTCGCGTGTAGGTACGCGTAGGGAATGAGAAAGTTACCGTTGAGAGGAAATTTTTAGAGAGAATTTCTGTTTTAATATAAGAATTTTCTAGAATGTAGAACTGTATATATCAATACATATATAATTTATTGTAAAATTCTTTCTTTTGCTCTATCTATTTAAAGTGGAGTTATACAAAAAGAGATTGCATGTCCACTTTGAAAAATAACATTAAAAGGCTTGAATCCTTTAGCAGAGTATTCCTACAATTTTAAAAAGAAAAAAAATTAACAACAATATTGATATGTGGAAAAGTAGAATTATGAACATTTTCTCTCTTTGGAGAAGAGCAAAGAGATAATTGCTAGGTCTCTGTCTCTGTTGCTTTTCGGTATAAAATATGCTTAAACTTTGTAAAAGTTTACCAAAGAACTTATGAAGAAATTGACTGGCGAAATAGTATATATTTAAATCTTTAATTTTTCTTTTTAGTATAATGTTAATTTCATAAGTATTATTTCTGTAAGCATAGAATTAGTAAAGTACATATATAGAATATAACAAATAAAAAGTTAAAATAGTCACAGTAAAGCAAATGAAGAGCCAACTTGAACTGAAGACATTCAGTGAAGGGCCTACATGTCAGGTAGCAAAAGTGTCAAATACAATAAACTGAGCGCGTCACAATAAAATTGAAGAAAACTCACAATTTTGCCATAGATATAATGTTGAAGGACATTGTTAACTAAAGTTTAATTTTTTCATTTTTCATTGAAATATTTAACTCTGTTGATTTTTAAATACTTTAAGTTATATGGGACCGGTGATGTAATTTCCTTTAAAAAGTACAGTGGCTGTAGATTTATTATATTCTACTTTCATAGTCAAACACATCGAGTATGTAATAATTATATAATTGTTATGATAAAAGAAGAAGAACAATATTGCAGAGAAATAAAGAGAGGAAATTCTTATTGAATTTTGGGATGATTTACAATTGGGTTAAGACCCCTCTAGGGGGGAAATGATTTAGTCATAAACTAAAACTCTCTAAAAGATAGACATTTACTCTAAATAGAATTCTATTTATAACACTCCCCCTTGAATGTCTATTCAACAAATAATGTGCCTCGTTAAAACCTTAACTAAAATAAAATCAATGGGAAATAAAATTCTAGGAATGGAAAAAGAGTACACATGTTTAGAAATGCGTCTTTTGGTTGCCTCGTTAAAAACCTTGCAAGGAAAACCCAGTGAGACAAAACCTTGTAAGAGAAAAAGTGTGCAACGCGCATTAATTCCCCCTAATGAGAGATTTTGTGAACAAATCAACCATATTATCACTTGAACGAATTTGTTGCACATTGATATCACCATTCTTTTGAAGATCATGTGTGAAAAATAACTTTGGTGAAATATGCTTTGTCCTATCTCTTTTTATGAATCCTCCCTTCAATTGTGCTATGCATGCTGCATTGTCTTCATACAAAATTGTGGGTATTTTATCACACTTCAAACCACATTTGTCTCGAATAAGATGTATTATGGACCTCAACCACACACATTCTCGACTTGCTTCATGAATAGCACTCAGCATGATTAGATGAAGCAGCCATGATTGATTGCTTAGTCGATCGCCAAGATATGGCAGTGCCTCCACATGTAAACACATAACCTGTTTGAGATCGAGCCTTGTGTGGATCAGATAGATACCCATCATCGACANATGAAGAAGCAGCCATGATTGATTGCTTAGTCGATCGCCAAGATATGGCAGTGCCTCCACATGTAAACACATAACCTGTTTGAGATCGAGCCTTGTGTGGATCAGATAGATACCCATCATCGACATAACCAACAAGATCGGGACTGCAATTATTGCCATAAAATAAGCCCATATCGGTAGTTCCTTTTAGATACCGCAATATGTGTTTGATTCCATTCCAATGTCTCCTTGTAGGAGCAGAGTTATATCTTGCTAAGACATTAACTGAAAAAGTTATGTCAGGCCTTGTAGTGTTGGCAAGATACATTAGTGCACCAATTGCATTAAGATATGGTACTTCAGGACCAAGTAGCTCTTCATTCTCTTCTCGAGGTCGGAATGGATCCTTATTCACATCAAGTGATCGAACAACCATTAGAGTACTTAATAGATGTGCTCCATCCATGTAAAACAGTTTCAGTATCTTTTCAATGTAGGTAAATTGATGAACAAAATTTTCGTTTTCCAAGTGTTCAATTTGCAAACCAAGACATAATTTTGTCTTTCCGAGATCTTTCATCTCGAATTCTTTCTTTAAATAATCAATTGCCTTTTGGAGTTCTATAGGAGTTCCAATAAGGTTTATGTCATCAACATATACGTCAAGTACAACAAATTTCGATGTTGTTTTCTTTATAAAAACACATGGACAAATGACATCATTTATATAACTTTCCTTTAATAAATACTCACTAAGACGATTATACCACATGCGTCCTGATTGCTTTAGACCATACAAAGATCTTTGCAATTTGATTGAAAATATTTTCCGGGACTTTGAATTATGTGCGTTAGGCATTTTAAATCCCTCGGGAATTTTCATGTATATCTCATTATCAAGTGAGCCATAAAGGTAGGCGGTAACCACATCCATTAAATGCATGTCAAGATTTTCATGGACAGCAAAACTAATGAGATAACGGAACGTTATAGCATCCATAACGGGTGAATATGTCTCTTCATAATCGACACCAGGCCTTTGTGAAAATCCTTGTGCAACAAGGCGTGCCTTATATCTTTGTACCTCATTTTTCTCATTCCTCTTGCATACAAAGACCCATTTATAGCCAACAGGATTAACACCATTAGGTGTTTGGACTACATGCCCAAAAATTTCATGTTTCGCAAGTGAATTCAACTCTGATTGGATTGCTTCTTGCCATTTTGGCCAATCATGTCTTTGTAGACATTCTCCAACAGTTTGAGGTTCAAGGTCCTCATTATCTTGCATAATGTTAGATGCAACATTATATGCAAAGACATAGTCCACCACTATATCGACTCGATTCAAATTTGTCTCAATATTGATTGGATTTATTGATAGTTCCTTATTATCTTGAGTCTCGGGCTCAGTGGTTTCTTCATGAATCTCATAATTTATTAAATCGTGAATTTCTTCGTGAGACTCTTTGGTAGTGTCATTTTGATCATTTATTTTCCTTTTTCTAGGATTTTGATCCTTAGAACCCAATGGTCTGTCACGTTTTAGGCGTGCTTTTGACTCATAAGCTATGACACTAGAAGATTGTCTAATAGGGACATCAATACGGATTTGGACATTCTCTGCAATGATATGCGATTTTGTTATCCTTTTCAAATCCGTAAATGCGTCTGGCAATTGATTTGCTATTCTTTGCAAATGGATAATCTTTTGCACCTCTTTTTCACAAATAGAGGTACGTGGATCAAGATGATATAATGATGGATTTTCTCACAAAATTTCCCGTTTGGTTTCACCATTTTCTCCCCCTAATTTTGGAAAAAGTGTCTCATCGAATTGACAATCTGCAAATCGAGCAGTGAACAAATTTCCCGTTAATATTTCGAGGTAGCGAATAATGAAGGGCGATTCAAACCCAACATATATTCCTAACATTCTTTGGGGACCCATTTTGGTGCGATATGGCGGTGCTACAGGCACATATACTGCGCATCCAAAAATTCTTAAATGGGATATATTAGGTTCATGACCCAAAACTAATTGCAACGGGGAATATTTATGATAACTTGTCGGTCTGAGATGAACTAGAATTGCTACATGTAAAATGGTGTGACCCCAAACAGAAGTGGGCAGCCTCGTTTTCATGAGTAACAGTCTTGCTATCAATTGCAGACGTTTAATTAAAGACTCAGCAAGGCCATTTTGAGTGTGATCATGAGCTACAGGATGTTCCACTTTTATACCAATTGATAACCAATAATCATTAAATGCTTGGGATGAAAACTCAGCAGTATTATCAAGTCTAATAGACTTAATTGGATTATCAAGAAATTGTGCCCGTAATCGGATAATTTGTGCCATTAATTTTGCAAATGCGAGGTTGCGAGATAACAATAGGAACATATGAGACCATCTAGGGGATGCATCTTAAGACCATAAAATATCTAAACGATCCACTAGGTGGGTGAATAGGTCCACAAATGTCCCCTTGTATATGTTCCAAAAACGCAGGGGACTCAATCCCAACCTTTGTTGGTGATGGTCTAATAACTTGCCTTGATAACAAGAAGTGCAAGAAAATTCATTATTTAAAAGAATCTTTAAATTCTTTAAGGCATGCCCATTTGAGTTTTCTATAATTTGTCTCATCATAATTGATCCAGGATGTCCCAATCGATCATGCCAAAGTACAAAAACATTGGAATCAGAAATCTTTTGGTTTACAATAGAATGTGACTCAATTGCACTAATTCTTGTCCAATAAAAGCCACAAGATAAAGATGGGAACTTCTCAATAATCCTCTTTTGGCCAGAGACATTCTTGGTAATGATGAGATATTCAAGATTATTCTCATCTATTGTCTCAATATGATATCCATTTCGGCAGATATCTTTAAAACTCAACAAGTTCCTCTTGGACTTGGAGGAGAACATTGCATTCTCTATGATAAGTATTGTTCCCTTAGGCAGAGTTATAGTATCTCTTCCAGAGCCTTCAATTAAATTACTACTACCAGAATTGTAGTAACATCTGCCTTACACATACTTAAATGAGAGAAATATTTCTTCTCTTTGAATATTGTATGTGTCGTACATGAATCAATTACACAAATATTTTTACAATTGAACTTTGATCCAAGTTTGCTTTGTGGAATATCCATATGTTCTTCCCATGGATTGACATACATAAAAAAATATATGAATAAATATTAGTATTTCAGAGATAAATGAAAAGAAATAAAGTGAAGTCAATAACTCAATAATGACTTATTCAACAAGTGTGATGACAATTTTCCGTAAGACACTTTCTTTGATTGAACAACTTAATTAGAAAACAAATATTGCATTTTAATGCAAATTTCGTATAGTATCAGTTGATTTAAAACCAATCCTAACAATCAAAATGAGATATTCAGGTGAAAATATCACTACAATAATAGTAACAAAAGTCGTATAGTATAATTTTATTTATTGTCTATTCATCTTGAGTGTTGTTTGATAGGTGGTAGATAAGCAAATAATGTGGTTAGTATTTATAATATATACATATTATGCATTATTAGTAGTACTGTTACGTATATTTTCTATGCCATTACTACATGTATGTGTTATAGTATATATATATATATATATATATATATATTATTATTATTATTTTATTATTATTATTATTATTTTTTAAATCTCTGAAACTATGATGATATAGACAAGATTAACAGTAGATTGAATTGTTTAATTAATAAATGCAGTTGACAAAGCAAACTTTTTTTTTTGATACTACAGATGTGTAATTTATAAGTACAATTGACACATGAATGTATGTATGTATGAAACGATGTTAGAAAATAGTGGATAACAAAACAAATAAATAAATATAATAATTATAGTTTATGTAGTTATATGGAAAATTTGATACGTTATAAGTGTAACATGTAATATAATAGTAAAAGTTGAATGAAACAAGTGACATTAATAAATGATGATTATATTTTCAATAGATAATATTAACGTTGACACGGTAAAAGTAAGTTATTTATATTGCAACATACATATGAAAGGAGGGAAAATCTTTACCACTAACAAAATAAGAAAATAGATTTTTTTTGTTGGTCTTTTCATAAGATCAATATTCAAACTCAATAATGTAGTGCGATAATAAGCAGACGAAATTCAAACTTTATTCAATGAAATATTATACTAATTTAACATATTAATTAATTCTAATTGCAAAATTACTACTCATGTAAACTACAATAATTGCATGATATTTATTCACTAACTAATACGAATAAGTAAAATAAAATAAAATCAAACTACTCAATCTTCTTTAACCACAGATCCATCACCAATCAAGTGATCTATTTTTCCATCAGGGCGCTCAAAGAAGTCTGCCACATCTAAGTGGGTGATGTCAAAATCATTTTCAGAGACAAAATTGGCTTCAGAGCATTTATTCTTTAGAGATGCTTGATAAAGCTCAACCAAATGTCTTGGTACACGACAAATATTTGCCCAATGCCCTTTTCCACAGCAACGATAACATTCAATTTCGGAACCATTTGCTTTTGGCTTCTCATTTTTCCCTTTCCACTTTTGGTGGTTATTTTTCTTTGTGGGGTGATTAACATCAGGAACATTTCTTCCTTGTCCACGGCCATGACCACGACCAGTAATAGGGCCACCACCTTTCCCACGCTTAGCATAATGGGAATACACCTCATCCTGTGATGACCCAAAATGTCATCCCGTATATTTCTAGCTAATTCGGTGTTCCGAAGTCGTGAAAACCTCCTTCTATCTCACCTCGATTTGCGTGCGCATCCCGGGTGTGTAGCCGGGAAGCCTTTATGTAAAAAATTGATAAAAATGATATTTTTATGTTGAAATTTGAATAAAATTGACTTTGGTCAACATTTTTTATAAACGGACCCAGATCCGTATGGACTTGGGCGTATGTCCAGAATCGAATCCCAGGTCCCAAGTCCGATAAATGAATTTTTTAAAGAAAATTATTTTCTGAAAAATTAAAGGTTTTTGAAAATGTAATTTGAGGTGAAATCTGTGATATCGGGCCCGTATTATAGTTCTGGAGCTGGGTACAAGTTCGATATGTTTTATATGTGTTATACGTTAAGTTTGGTAATAAATGGACTTGGTTTGACGTGATTCGGACCTTAAACGCAAAATTTGAAGTTTAAGAAGTTTTGAGAATTTTTATGAATTTGGAGGTTTAATCCGATGTTTATGATGTTATTTTGGTGTTTTGATTACTCGAATAAGTCCGTAGGATATTTTTGAAGTTGTGTGTATATTTGGTCTTGAGCCCGGCGGGCTCGGGTGTGTTTCGGATAGGGTTCGGGTCCATTTCCTCTCATTTTATTTTGCTGATTCTGCTATCTGGTGTTCTATTCCATGCGATCACATAGACTCATCCGCGATCGCATAGTGTAAAATAGACCAGCCCAGTTTTTCCTTTTCACGATCGCATAGCAACCCCTACGTTTGCGTAGTGTCCTTGCTCTCCTTCTCCGCGTTCGCATTCCCCTTGTCGCGTTCGAGATACTCCAGTGGACAGTGACCATAAATCTCTTCTTTGAGATCACATCAACCCATTCGCGATCGCATAGTACCTTTTTGCCAGCAGCATTTTTTCTTCTATGCGATCGCATCCTTGTGTCCGCTATCGGGATGCTTTAAAAAAAATACCTGGGTAGAACAGTTTATAACCTCAAAATCGGGGTTTCACCATTCTAAACATATTTTGACTTCTAGAACTCGATTTTGGGCGATTCTTTGAGGGTTTTTCACACAAATCGAATGTGTAAGTGTTCTTCCACTAGAATTAATTATATTTCATGAATTAGTTATTGTTTTTATCATTTAATTGTGATTTGGGTTGAGGGGATTGTGGGTTTTGAAAGAAAACTTCAAAAATGAAAATTCATGATTTGAATGACCAAATGTTATCGGAATTGGATAAATTTAGTATGGGTGAACTCGTATCGGAATGGGTAACCAGAATTTGTAAAATTTGTCGGGTTCCAAGGCGCGGGCCCGGGAGTCGACTTTTGGGCCGATTTTTATAAATTTGTAAAGATTGAAACTTTATTATTCGGAATTGTTCCTTATACGTTTTATATGTATTTTAAAGTTGTTTTAGTTGATTTTGAGCCGTCCGGAGGCCTTCCCGCTCGAGAAGTCTATTTTTGAGTACCGGGTTATCGTCTTTGAGGTAAGTATCTTACCTAACCTTGTGTGGGGGAACTACCCCTTAGGCTTGAGTCTTCTATGTTGATTGTAGTTCGCGTACGTGAGGTGACGAGTGCGTACTCGGACTTATTTGCAAATAGATTGCCCTTTAGGGATTTTTAGGTCATTATGTTCCCCGTGTATGAATTGAAATTGTTATATTTGAATTCCTGATTTCTAGTTTCATCTCTCGCTGCTCAAATTAGAAGTACTTGCCTAACATCCCTTGTTTCTTATATGATCTTAATTGACTTAAATGAAGACTTTGTTTTTCCTACCATTATACTATATCTTTCTTCATACGCTGCCTATGTGACTAAAACTAGTATAATCTCGCCCTATAACTGTCTAACAAGTAATTGAAATATTTATACGTTGGTCAAGCATGCCCGTGAGTTGTACATTATGATTTAAATGATTTTCCCCTTAAGTACTACTTAGGTTTTATTGATGACAGCCCATCTTGATGGTTCTTCTTTGATGCTGCCTATTTACTGAGCATTTGTTCAAACTGAGTTTATTTGGTGAAGCTAATTGTCTAAGTGAGATTGGTTATAACTGATTCCCTTGCCGGGATGATTTGGTTTCTTGGTTGCGGACTTGAATATATAGAATCGTTGCTATATTTTCCTTGGTTTCCCCTCGTTATGCTGCTTTCTCTTTGTGCTTGGCATTCCTTTCAGTGGCTACTTCTTATGAGTGAGTTTTTACTATTTTTGTGAGTTAAGTCTTTGTATTGATTTGCTTATCGCACCTTGCATTCGTCTTGTTTGATTTTACGCCGGTTGTGGCAAGATATGTTGTTTCTGTCACATTCTGGTTGTTTTCCTCAGTGGCATTGCATATTTAAATTGGGACTACGGACCGAGATCCAGGAGCTTTCCCCTTGTACTGCATTGCATATTTAAATTGGGACTACGGACCGAGATCCAGGAGCTTTCCCCTTGTACTGCATTGCATATTTAAATTGAGACTACGGATCGAGATCCGGGAGATTTCCCCCTGTACTGCATTGCATATTTAAATTGGGACTACGGACCGAGATCCAGGAGCTTTCCCCTTGTACTGCATTGCATATTTAAATTGAGACTACGGATCGAGATCCGGGAGATTTCCCCCTGTACTGCATTGCATATTTAAATTGGGACTACGGACCGAGATCCAGGAGCTTTACCCCTATACTACATTGCATATTGAAATTGGGACTACAGACCGAGATCCGGGAGCTTTCCCCCTGTACTACATCGCATATTTAAATTGGGACTACTGACGAGATTCTGGGAGCTTTCCCCCTGTACTGCATTGCATGAAAATTTTTGAGTTGCGGACTGAGTTCCGATGGTTTTATCATTGAGGAGATTTGGATCGAAAGATATATAAATATACATATATGGAAAAGTATAGCTGAAAAGCAATTGTTTCCAGGAAAAGTTATGTCTGAAGGACTTCTATTTCGAAAATATATTTGAAAAGTATTTGTCTTGAAGAACAATGATATTTGAAAGAGCAGTATTTGGGAAATTATACTTGAACACCACATATTTTGATGATATTTGGAAGAGCAGTATTTGGGAAGTATATTTGAACACCACGTATTTTGAAGAGATGTTTTAAGGATTTCTCTTTATAAAAATATATAAATATACATTCAGAGAAAGTAGGTTTCAAAGAAGAAATTTCTCTATTCCGAAATGATTATATCTTTAAATCTATCAAAATAAACTCACGATTTAAAGGTTTTCACTCGAAGGTTTGACCAGTTTTATTGAGTTTATTGGCTAAGGCCTGACGTGAATAAATTGATGCAGTGCTGAGTTGCTAGTGATTTTATTGGGTTATGATTCCCGACATTTGGCTTGAATTCTTTCCATTTTTTTTCGTATTTCTATTATGTTGTCCGTTGATCGTAATTATTGAATTTTCTTCCGTATTATTCGATCGTACCGTTAATTATATCGAAAACAAATCTTTAGATAGATGTTATGTTTAGGTCATTGGCACATTTATGTCTTTTTACTTATTAGACCAGTGGTGTCTTGACTAGTCCTCGTCACTACTTCATCAAGGTTAGTCTTGATACTTACTGGGTACCACCGTGGTGTGCTCATACTACACTTCTGCACATTTTTGTGTGCAGATCCAGGTTATTGTTATTGTTAGCTGCATGGATCGTTGATGGGGAGACTCAAGGTAAACCTGTTGTTGCGTTCGCAGGATTCGGAGTCACCTTCCTGTTTATGTCAACTGTACTTATTATTTCTAGACAGTTGTATTTATATTCGGTTGAAAGATGTCGTAGATCTTATGACTTGTAAGCCGGGTTTTGGGAAAAATTGTAAACTCTGCCAAGGTTTCTATATCGAGACTGTTATAATTCTTTTATTATTGTTGTTGTTTAGTGGAAATGTTAGGCTTACCTAGTCCCTAAGACTAGGTGCCATCACGATACCCAACAGAGGGAAATTTGGGTCGTGACACATCCACTTCAGGCAATGGTGAAGACCCAGTGGATTGATTTTGTGATTTCTCATGAGCAAGTCATTATTTCGTTCAACCACAAGGAGAAGAGAAATCAACTCAGAGTACTTCTTGAAACCTTTCTCTCGGTATTGCTGTTGCAAGACCATATTGGAGGCATGAAATGTTGTGAACGTTTTTTCAAGCATATCATAGTCGGTGATAGTGTCTCCACAGAGTTTCAATTTAGAAGTAATTCTGAACATTGCAGAATTATATTCAGAAACATACTTAAAGTCTTGAAGCCTCAGATGAACCCAATCATATCGTGCTTGTGGAAGAGTGACCAACTTTAAGTTGTCATATCTTTCCTTTAAGCCATTCCACAAAACAAGTGAATATTTGACTGTGAGATATTGTATTTTCAACCCTTCATCAAGGTGATGGCAAAAGAAAATCAAGGCCTTAGCACAGTCTTGGGTAGATGCTTTATTTTTGTCTTTAATGGTGTCTCCAAGACCCATTGCATCTAAATGGATTTCAGCATCCAACACCAATGTGTTGGCCCAAGAAAGGAAATAGTTTTGAAGATTGACAAAGGAACTCCAAGATGAACCAGCTCCATCACATGTGACATAGACCAACAGAGTTAAAGGCACATGATATGCACACACATGAGATAAATGTATTCTGGTAAAATTGAGATATCTTCTGATAGAAAAGATTTCAAAAACGAAATTGGAGAAGGACTCCTTATTCAATAAAAACAGAATCTAAGATAAGGAAGGATTTAGGAGTTGAGTTTGACTAGAACTCTTCTACCAAGGAAGAGTTGCATTAGGATTCTAGTTAATTCCTTATCTACTAACTCCTATAAATTTCAGATTGTTCTTATTGTATATAGACGCACAAAAACAGAAATTTATCAAGAATTGAGAGCGAAATTCGTGAAGAAATTTTGCAACCAGTTCGAGCCAAATTGGAGAGTGCGAATCTGGAGCTACTTGAACCAGCTAGAAGAACCAGTTCCATCTGTTGTCTTTTAGTCTAGTTTATTGTAGTAGATGGTCTAAAATTGTACCCTTTTCAGCTTTCTTAGAAGCAAATTGTACTAGGTACTTGTGTTGTATCATTAAAGTTAGATTTTAACTTGACGTAGTCACAACATCCTGTGGCGTGTTGTTATAAGGGTTAGAGTTAATCCTTAGGTTTACAAAATAGTTTATTTTGTAAATGCTGTTTGGGTTAGAGTTGTAGTGAAGTGTTTAGAGAAAATCCTACTGAGTAGTAGGTCGTGGTTTTTCACCTTTTGAGCTAGGTGTTTTCCACGAAAAAATTGTTGTGCTCTTTAAATTCTGCAATTACTTTTTCGTAAACTGTAGAAGTTGGAACACCAAGACGAACCAGGTTCTTCTATAGAGACTGCACTCGAAAATTGGACACCACACAAATCACCCCCTATTTTGTGGTGTTGACGTATAAAACATTAATTGGTATTAGAGAAGGTTATCTTTGAAGAGCCTAACACCTTAGGAAAAGATTAAGATGAGTGCACTACCTGAAAGGTGTAAAGAGAAATCCATCACTAGGCCACCACTATTCGATGATCTCTTGCAGATGACTGATGGATGCTTCAAATGTGGTAAAAAGAACCACATGATCAAGAACTGTCCTATGTGGGAAGTCGAGTGGAAAAAGGAGAAATATGAAAGAAGGAACAAAAATAAGGAACAGTTTCATGACAAGAAGAACTACAACAAAAGGTCATCCAAAGCAATGGTTGCTGAACGAGCTCTTATAGCAGTTCGGCAATCTGAAGATGAACCTGATGAAGAATCCGAGATAAGTTTTCTGGACCTTAAGGATAAAATTAAACTCTTTTCTAAAGATAGAATATTTGAATTGTTGTAATTTTAATTGATGAGTCTATGAATATAAGTTCTGAAAAAAAACAGCTGTCAAAAGAGTGTAACTTTTTAATAACAGAATGCAAAAACCTGGAAATAAATATTTGTAAAACTGAAAAGGAAAATACTATATTGAAGAACCAGGTTCATGCACTTGATACAACTCTCTTAGAACTTAGATCTAAAAATCTAATTGAAGTTAGGAACAGGTAAAGAAATAGCTAGTGACACACAACTCTCACTAGAAAAGGATCTAGGAAAGGTAAAAGATGAGCTTTATAAAAAGGATGAACTGGTAAGAACCCTGAAGGAGGACTTGACTAAGGTTAAGCATGAGCTAGACAGAACTTGTAAATAGTTTCATGGCTACAAAAACATAGTAGCAACAGAAGAGGACTTGGCTTTGGGGACTCTATACCTAAGTGGGATACTAAAGGAAAGTACCTCTCACTCCCTGAGAACAATATTTTCACACACTATGGTAATATTGGTCACTATAAAAGTGAATGCACTGCAAAAGAGAAGGCAAGTCAGAAGAACAAAAAAATTGTTCTAGGAAAAAATGGGCTGCCAAGTTGGGCTAAAAAGAATGTGNGGTTCAATTGAAGGGGAGCAACCAAATATGGTACATGGATAGTGGTTGCTCAAAGCACATGACAAGAAGCAAGGACCAATTCCTTTCACTTGAGAACCTCAAAGGAGGTAATGTCTCCTTTGGAAATGGGAAGAAAGGTGAGATCATTGGAGTTGATAAGGAAAAAGATAATGAAGATATTGGACTAACAAGAAACTCAAATGATGAAGTCACAGTCCAGCCTGAAGGAGCATAACATGATGGAACAGGTCCTTCCACCCAGGGGAACGTGACAGGGGGAACTGACTAGAGAGGAACCGATCCTCAAACCTCGAGGGAACCTGTCCATGAACCGACTCCTCAGTAACAAAATCAGGAAGGAACATCCAAAGAAATTGACACTCCTATTGCAACATCCACGAAATTGGATATGGATGAACCCGGTTCATCTGTTGATCAGAAGATGTATAGTGGAATGATTAGCTCTTTATTATATCTCACTGCTAGCAGACCTGACATTGTTATCAGTGTAGGCCTTTGTGTAGGATTCAAGGAAAATCCAAAAGAGTCTCTCTTGACTGTTGTCAAGAGGATCTTGATATACCTAAAAGGCACCACTGACCTTTGTCTATGATATCCATAAGGTAGTAATTTCAACTTAGTGGGATATGATCATGCTGATTATGCAGCTTTTCTTGTGGATAGAAAGAGCACCTCAGGTATGACACAATTTCTTGGCTCATGTCTTGTGTCTTGGGCCACCAAAAAGGTAAAATTTTGAGGTCTTATCTACTGCTGAAACTGAGTGTATTGCTGCTGCCTCATGTTGTGCTAAATGTTGTGGATCAAACAACAATTAATTGATTGTGGGGTTGATGTAGGTTGTATCCCTATCTTTTGTGAAAGCACTAATGCAATTAGTATGACCAAGAACTCGGTTCATCACAAAAGAACTAAGCACATAGATGTTAGACATCATTTTTAAGGGATAATTATGAGAAGGGATTGATCACTATTGAGTTTTATGCTACTGATAAACAGATTGTTGATATCTTTACAAAAACATTGAGTAAAGAGCATTTTGAAAGGAACATGTTACTATTAGGGATGTTTAAGATCACCTGATTGAACCAGTTCATAATGTACATGAAAAAAGGGAAAAAGAAGAAGGAAAAATGAAAAAAAATTGGCTAGAAAATCAGGAATTTGTGTAATGAAATTTTTTCTATCTCTGCAAATTGAGGCTTGATCAAGACGATTCTGAAATGATGAACCTGGTTCATCGTGCTGGTTCATATGAAAGGCGAGGTATGTGTTCTACACTCTTCACACTTTGAAATACCAATAATTAAATCATGAGCAGAACTCTACCCAAATTCAAAATCTTCAAAAGCCTATCCAATTGACTTTGAACCAGTTCTGAAATAGGTTCATACTGGTTGGGTCTATGGTATATGTGGAAATGCCCGAGACAAGAAGTAGAGGAGGTAAAAATAAAATAGAAAAGAAAAAAGAGAGTGAGGGAGTACGGAGTAATGATAAGGGATAAAAGGGAAGGAAGTGGTTGATTCTTCACCCACATCTGAATCTGTTAGAATGGCTATTTGTGGAGCTGATCCAGAGAAAGAGGAAGAAAGTAGCAAGAACGCAGGGGGAAGTGAATCAGGAGAAACCTCTGAAGGGTTAGTAAATTTAGGAAGCACATAGATAAACTTGGTTCAACTACTGAGGAAACCCTGGCGGATCTGCTGAAAATGTAGGCGATAATTACAATCCAAAGAAGAAAAGAACTCCTACAGCTCAAACGTCTGGAGCAACAAGAGAAAGTAAGAAAAGAAAAGCTGCTTCTTCTAAGACTTCTAATAATTCTCTTCCAAGAGGAAGAACTACAAGGAGAAAGTTAAATCAAAGTGAGGACGAGTTGAAGAGAGCTTTAGAGGAGAGTAAGAAGAAAAGAGTGGAAAAAAGAAAAGAAAAGGTTGTTGAGCCTATTGAGGCTGTTGAAGTGGATGAGATGGACCTGGTCCATCAAAGTGAAAAATGGCAGAGGTAGAGGTTCAGACCCCTAAGCCCAAGAAAGTCAAGACTTCCTCAAAGAAGTCTTCATCTGTTTCTAAGTCTGCTGAACCATTTATCTCGGCTAAATGAACTAGGTCTGCAGTTCTTCCAAGCCTTAATTTCCTATCCTGCCTAGAACTTTCAGTGACCCAGATTCAGAATTTTTGTTTGTTGCTCATGTTTTAACTGTTTTTGTTTCATTTTGTGGATTGTGGCAGAATCATATTCTCTCTATCAATGAAATCTGATGCTTTTTGCTCTGATTCAGTATCTCTATTTTTTGATAGTTTGAAGTCTTAGTTGATTATTGATGATTAATCCATGTTTGCATATGCAGTTGCCCAAGCGGCCATGAGTAAGTGTTAAAAATCTGGGATTCACACAATTTATTTTGCAACTTTTCGATGATGCCAAAAGGGGGAAGATAGGTTGTGCTATGAACATGTGATATTTATAACCTAATTAACCTAGTTCTTTGTGATAAATGCTTAATACTCTTATATGTGTCAATGTTGGACTAAGCTGAAACAGTCCTGAAGCACAAAGTTCGTCATCACCAAAAAAGGGAAATTTGTTGGCCCAAGAAAGGAAATAGTTTTGAAGATTGACAAAGGAACTCCGAGATGAACCAGGTCCATCACATGTGACATAGACCATCAGAGTTAAAGGCACATGAGATGCACATGCATGAGATTGTATTCTGGTAAAATTGAGATATCTTCTGATAGAAAAGATTGCAAAAACGAAATTGGAGAAGGACTCCTTATTCAATAAGAACATAATCTAAGATAAGGAAGGATTTAGGAGTTGCGTTTGACTAGAACTCTTCTACCAAGGAAGAGTTGCATTAGGATTCTAGTTAATTCCTTATCTACTAACTCCTATAAATTGCAGATTGTTCTTATAGTATATAGACGCACAAAGATAGAAATTTATCAAGAATTGAGAGCAAAATTCGTAAAGAAAATTTTCAACCAGTTCGAGCCAAATTGGAGAGTGCGAATCTGGAGCTACTTGAACCAGCTAGAAGAACCAGTTCCATCTGTTGTCTTTTAGTCTAGTTTATTGTAGTAGATGGTCTAAAATTATACCTTTTTCAGCTTTCTTAGAAGAAAATTGTACTAGGTACTTGAGTTGTATCATTAAAGTTAGATTTAACTTGACGTAGTCACAACATCCTGTGGCGTGTTGTTATAAGGGTTAGAGTTAATCCTTAGGTTTACAAAAGAGTTTATTTTGTAAATGCTGTTTGGGTTAGAGTTGTAGTGAAGTGTTTGGAGAAAATCCTACTGAGTAGTAGGTCGTAGTTTTTCACCTTTTGAGCCAGGTGTTTTCCACGTAAAAATTGTTGTGTTCTTTAAATTCTGCAATTACTTTTCCGCAAACTGTAGAAGTTGGAACACCAAGAAGAACCAGGTTCTCCTATAGAAGCTGCACTCGAAAATTGGACACCAGACAAATCACCCCTTTTCTTATGTGGTATTGACGTATAAAACATCACCATGTCATATAGTTCTTGCCCGAAATATCAAGGGCAACGAACTTTCTTTTCATAATGTCAGTCATAATTAAAAAGAGGAGAAAAGTTATACCTTAATCTTCTCAAAGAGCTTCTTGAGATGGTAGAGTCTCGTGCTGATAACGTGTTATGAAACAATAAAAGAAGAAGAACAATATTGCAGAGAAACAGAGAGAAAATTCTTATTGAATTTTGTGATGATTTACAATGGGGTAAGACCACTCTATTTATAGGGGAGAAATGACTTAGCCACAAAGTAAAACTCTCTAAAAGATTGACATTCACTCTAAATAGAATTCTATTTATAACAATAATGAATTTATGCTCTCTATATATTGGTAGTATACAAATTTTTATACACTATCTGCATGTTTAATCCTTAATAGCCGATTAGTTGTTATTTTATTTTTTAAAATTATCGACTAACATTTATTTAAGAGATTTTATGTAATTACCTAATAAGTGACATGTCATGTAAATATTTATTAAGTCAATGCATAAAGTTAAACTTTTTTTACATTAAAATCAGTTTTAGGTATTAAATCGGGTTGTAAAGCAATCCGTAAAGGTTCATGTCGATTAATAACTACAAGCACCACACATTTATACCAAATCAAGTAATATAACTTTAGAAATTAAAATTAAACAGATAATACGTGCGTCTTACATTTATTATTTGGTAATGCATTGGATTAGGCTTGGTTAATTGCCTTCAACATCTATATTGTGTACGGATACTTATTTCCCAATAACGTAACTTAATAAGGTTACAATTCATAATAAAAATGGCTTTTTTAATTATCAACTATACTCGAGAATAATGATTAAATATTCTAAGCTGCTTATGATAATCAAAAGAAATTAATTGCAGTGATACTTTGTGGCTTATCTTCAATCTTTTCGTAAAGACTAAAGAGTAACTTCTTGGATCTGACTACTTATATAAGTCTTTCTTTTGCCTATGTAACGTATTCGTTCTTCCAGCAGATAATAAAAAGAGTTGACTTCTTAGTATTTATAATATTTGATTGTCAACTCAATTATTATTGTGTATTAACTTGAGATTGATTACAGAAAATCATCATAAACTTTAAATTCTCCAAATTTACAATACAGACGCAATCTATTATTTTAATAAATAAAAGTAACATTATAACTTCAATATCCATGAGGATGGATCGCTTCCCTCTAAACAGAGGTGTATCTAGGTTAAATGGACACGGCTTCACGTGAACCTATAGTCCTCTTCCTAAATCGTGTATAATAATGTTATATTTCTTTAAAATTATTTAAATATACATGCATGTACCCATGCTCAAAGACTCCTATCGTGCAGTTATTATTGGGTGCACCTCTACTAGTGAAATTGACGGTTTAAATCTCACTCCGAACTGTCTTGTTTCCGACAAGGAGTATAAAAATATGTGTGAAAATTACTAAAATTGTAAAAATAAAATATTTTGAACCTAATTTCAAAGTGTAGCGGATTCATGGTAAGAGACTACAGTTAAACCAGTCAAATATAACTCCTAGATCCACCTCTTCACAATAGAACACTCATCCTAGTGAAATCCTGGATCCGCATAACACATATTTATGTTATGAAAGAGTATGAAAAAAAAGGTTTTTTCCTATTTGATCGGATTAAAAAGAAACTGTCCTCCAAGGCCTGTTAGAGCCCTTTTCAACCTGCGTTCATGGCCATCGATCGATTTTGGGTCAAATACGAAGAATTAGAAGATTCCACTTCTGGAAGAATCAGTCCAGGGACCTGAGAGGCTGTGGTTACCCTGCGACGGATGTCAGCAGTCCGAGTCTACTTATCTCCAACTCAGTGAGATTCCATAAATCCATAGCTAGTAAAATAGTTTTTTTTTGTTTTTTCTGAAAAGTATTTTTCTTATTAAATTTTGTATTGGACAAGAAAACGAATTTCTATTGTACAAGCGCCCCTAAAAAAGGTACGTAAGATAGTATGTCAATGTGAATGCTCGTAGTACTTATACAACAATAACAATATAATTGTGTTAAGTTCTAAATAAGTTAATGGTCGGCTGAATAAATTCTCATTTTTCACAGATCATAGTTTTCCAAATAATATTAATTCATCTCAGGCTTATGAAATATATTACTTATCATCTCATACAACAAGCTATTTGAGTTTGAAATAGTACATAACACAACTGAAACGTAAAAGACTTGAGGAGTAATCATTTTTTTCCACCAAAAGTTATTTAAGTTCACATTACCACATAGGAAAAAAGCACTTACTATTTCCTTTTTGGCTAGTGACACTCCCATTATTGAACATAAAATACAAGTAACATTATAGCTCGAGTATTCATGAGAATGGATTATATCCTTCCCAAAGGCGGATCCAGAATTTTGGTAGGAGAGGTGCGGTATTAAGAATAGATGGATCCAAAATATAAATTTTACGGGTTCAACCTTTAGTTCTTATGATTGCGTACCCATTACACTTTTGGAATTATAAGATCAAAATTTTATTTTTTAAAATATTAATTTTCTTACATCTATATCTATTTTTCATGTTGGAAATATTGAGATTAGTTGAACCTATTGAATGTACGCTACATAATACACTGCTACTAGTTTTAATTTACACATTTTATTTAATCATATAAGATTTTAGAGCGACAAAAGAAGAATAGAATTTTCAATGTGTGAAAATTTTGAAAGAAATAAATAAACAAAAAAGAAATAAAAAGAAAAAGTACTTAAATAAAAACGCAAAAAATAACACCAGACACGCCCATCTCCCACTGGCGTTTACTTCTAGAAAAAAAAGAAAAAAACAACAACAAGATTGACATGAGATTTGAACTCACAATCTCACCTAGAGAAGTACACTCAATAACCATCACATCATATGATAGTTTGAACATGGGTGCACATACATATATTTAAATATTTTTTGAAAAAATATAACATTACTATGCATGATTTAGGGCGGGGAAGTACTATGCCCATCTCCTCTTAACTCTAACTTTCAAACCATGTTTCATGTAGAGCATAACGGAGACATTGGGGTAAACAACATGACCTTTCACCATTTCAATTTGGTAATTATGGATGATAGTAGCAACTACTATTTTCATTTGAGTGAAAGCTGCTTCTTTTCCTAAGCAAGTCCTTGGTCCTGCATTGAAAGAAAAGAACTTGAATGATGGCTCATGTTTAATCGTTCCACGGTCTGAAATCCATCTTTGTGGCTTGAATTCTGAGGCATCTTTTCCCCAGATGGATTCCATCCTCCCCATTGCATATAAAGGAATCATCACTCTCATATTAGGATAAACATGGTGTCCGCTTGGGAGAATATCAGGTTCTAGTGGAGTCTTGTGCTGAAATGCGACAGAGGGATATAGCCTCATTGACTCACACAATGCGACATGTAAATAAACCATATTTTTTAACTCATCGGCCGTAAAAAGCCTCCATTTTTCAGCTTCTTCCGTTGGGATGATAGCCCTAAGTTCTTCCCTTATATTCTTCTCAACCTCAGGATGTGTGGACACCAACCAAATGAACCACGTAAGGCCTGAGCTAACTGTGTCATGCCCTGCGAACATGAAGTTCAAAAAAGTATCTCTTAAGAACTTGCTGTCAAACTTCAACCCTGAAGTTGTTGCTCCATCATTGATTAGGTATGGCGTTAATAAATCAAAACCCTCTATATCTTCATTAGGTTTTTCTCTTCTACTCAATTCTTCGCGCTTCATCGATATATACTCACCTATGACATGATCAAGGACATTCGAAGCTTTTCTTAGTTTCATTTCAGGCCCAACTCCTAGCCATTTTTGCAAATTCCAAACACTTTCGGGCAATAAATGGCGTATGGTTGCAACATATTTAGCATCTTCCATGGCTTTCAAGAAGGGAACTTCTGGGAATTCAAGAGAGAGGCAACAAGATTCAAATCCTGTGAGTAATTTACACGTCGTATCAAAGGTGAATCTCTTGAAAACATCTTGTAAATCCACAATTCTATCTTCTTTAGCAATGAGCTCAAGGATTGGAATCAAGCCATTTTTTACCTTGTCCAAGCTGATTTTTGCCAAACACTTGTGAAATTTCTCATGAATGATCAATGCTCTTGCAAGTTTCCTTTGATTCTTCCATAGATCCATGTCAGTATTAAAAATTCCATCACCTAGAACATCAAAAATCTTCTTGAGTTCTTGCCCTTTTGGAAAATTTGTAAAATTTGTACTCATAATATAGTGTACATTTGCAGGATCCACTGTACCAAGAATGTCCATATTAGTAAACCAAAGGCCTTTTATCAAGAAAGTACCCTTAGTTATCGAAAGAATCTCTACACTCCTTTCATGAATTCTATGTATATGGAGAATAAGGGTTGGAAACATCCCAAGAAATGGCCAGTTCCATCTATAGCTATTTCCATCTCGTAAAGCCAATACAAAAAAGCAAAAGATTGCTAGAAAGATCTCAAAGTACCCTATTGAGGCCAATAGAGAAATAAAAGCCATATATATCTTGCCTAGTGTTTACTCTCCTTGGTGCTTTATTTCATGCTTTACATATATATGGACAAACCCTCTAGTCTATTTATATATGGTCTCATGATGGGAATATGATGCATAACCTGTGGCAGGGTTAGTGTATATAAGAAAACACTAAGGGCAGCCAGTGCATAAAACATCTCGTGTTCACGCAGGATTTGGGAAAGAGCCACACCCCAAGGGGTGTAACGTAGGCTACCGACCTTGATGCAAGCATCATTGGCTGATCAATGATCATTTGCTAATTCCACGGCTCGAATGCATGGTCATGCAGAGATAACTTGATCGTCACTCCAAGATTCCCTTCATATAAGAAAACATTTAAAAAAATTTAAACAGTGTTACACTTTGAACCCATAATTTCTAAATTATGAACTTAATTTCCAAATTATAACAAGTTCAGTGGTACAAAAACAAAATATTGAACCACTAAGTTAAAATTCTGGATGTATAGCCGTAAAATTATTCTTGTTTCAGATTTAGTTGTTTCCATTTGATGTGCTTATAGATAAAGTCAAAATATACTTTGAGTCCGGAAGAAATCAAAAACCATTGATTTATCTAATGTTCCTATTTTGTATTAATTCAAACAACAAAATTTCGATAGTCTAGAGCCTTCTGTAGTTTCTTGACATATCACTTGCAGCAAGATCACTTACATTAAAGACTTTGCAATCTTATAAAACTATGCTCAGGGAGAAAAGATGTGAGTGTTGAAAATGATTTGAGTGCCTGTAACCCTTAGAATAAGGTTTATTCCGAATCTAATTGCTTATTTACCTTATTTACCAAACAACGTACACTTAATTAGTAGGATGTTGCTTAAGCAATATTGTTAAGATTTATATGACTTAAGTGCCTGTAACCCTTAGAATAAGGTTTATTCTGAATCTAGTTGCTTAATTACCACACAACGTACACTCAATTAGTAGGATGTTGCTTAAGCAATATATATATATAAAATAGCCCATTGCTTTAGTGACAGGTTCGTTCTACCTTTTACTAACATAAGAGTATAAATAGGTTGTAAATAAAACACCTATGTTGAAGTTCCTTCATTATATGACAAATAAGCGCTTGCCTAGCCCTTTTTCATATAGTGTCATTTCTCTATTATCTTTGTAATTTTACACTAAAGCTCATTGTATGGGTAAAAATTAAATTTATCACGTGGACAAGTTAAATCTCAACACGTATTAGTGTTAAATAATATAAGGACCGAAATATCATTATATATAAGTTAGTTTAAGTAGTTATGTTGTTAAGTAGGTGGTTAGGAGTTAGTTAAGCTAACCTCTCTCTATATGTAATCTGGATTCCATCACACAATACAATTAATGAGAATTACATTTTTCTCTCTTTCATTTCTATCTTCTTCATTTCAAACTAATTCATGGTATCAGAGCTTTTGGCTCAAGAAGTGAAGCTCTTGATTTGTAATCTCTCTTTCGCAACTCTTCAATTCTATTTCTTCTCAATTCTATTTCTTCTCAATTCTTAAGTTCTGGTTTCTTTTGAAATTCGTGATCTGTATTTGCAATATGTCAAAATTCTGCAATTCATAATCTCTGAATTGAAATTCTCGAACTCTTGAAGAAAGAATCAACAGAAAATGGGTTCAATCAACGACCAAGTGAATCAAGATACAGGGAATCAAAGCCAAACTGCAACTGAAAATCAGGTGCCTGGGATCGACTACAATTACCCGTTGTTTCTTTCTCCTGCTGATGTTATTTGAATTCAAATCATATCATTTCAACTTACATGTATTTGGAATCGCTCTATGCGTGTTTCTCTTCTTGGAAGAAACAAGTTAGGTATGGTAGATGGCACATGCAGTAAAGAAAAATTCAAATCACTGGGAATGAGTAAATGTCATTGTGTTATCTTGGCTGATGAACTCAGTAGATAAAGGTCTTCTTGGAGGCATCATGTATGCCTCAAGTGCACAAATTATATGGGAAGATTTGTCAGAAAGATTTAATAAGATAGATGACTCAAGAATATTTAATTTGCATAAATAAATAACCACTATATCTCAAGGTTCTGCGTCTATTTCTGTGTATTTTTCTAAACTCAAAGATCTTTGGGAAGAATTTGAGGCCTTGGTTCCTTCTCCTAGTTGTGATTGTCCTAAGTCGCGGGAGTTTGTTAACTAATTACAAAAATTACGGTTATACCATTTTTTGATGGGACTTAATGAGTCCTACTCTCAAGCAAGAAGTCAAATCTTCATGAAAATCTACTGTTAATCAAGCATATGCTTTGATTATGAGTGATGAAAGCCAAATATCCATATCAGCAAATTCTGGCATTTTAGGGGCTAATCCAGTTGGAAACTTTGACATTGCCATGTATACCAGAACTGGTGGGGGTGGACAGAATTACAGGCTCAAAAGAAACTTCAATGTTCATGTTCAATTTTGTGAATACTGCAATATGAAGGGTCACACCAAAGGAAACTGCTATAAGTTGGTGGGATATCGGATTTTAGGCAGAAGAAGAAGGGATATAATGCAGCTCACAATGGCAATATTGCCAATGCTTTAGCTAAAAAACAGCAATTCAAATTCTGTTGCACCTATGTTTAACTATGGTCAAAATTCAAATGGCAAGTCTGCTAATTTCAGTATGATCAGCTAGGAAACTACAGTCAGGGAGTGGAAGCTCTTACAAATCAGCTGGGAAATTATGCTTTCACAAAGGAGCAATATGATCAGATTATGCAACTGCTTAAAGGGACTTCAACACCTATAACTAATGTAGACTCAGCAACAAACACAACAGGTACTGACACAATATTTTTGGTTTCAAATGGCTCACAAGAACGGATTATAGATACTGGTGCAACAAATCACATGGTATCTGATTCTAACCTTCTCAACAAATTTACAATAGTACAGACTACTAATCCTAAGAAAGTCCTTCTGCCAAATAGTGATGTATCCTTAGTTAATCACACAGGAGAAAGTTTAATTTCTGCTAAGAGTACTGTAACCAATGTATTTCATGTGCCTCAATTTAAGTATAAGTTGCTTTCAGTTTCCAAAATGACAAACAATTACAATGTACGGCAACATTCTTTCCTGTTTTTTGTGTTTTTCAGAATCTCTTCACTGGAAAGGTGAGGAATATTGGTAAAGAAGAAAGAGGGTTATACATCTTGTTATCTCAACTTGCAAGGAACAACAATAAAGTTGTGTGTGCTGCTAGGGAACTGACAACAAGTGAGGCCAATAAAATTAATGTGGAGCTGCGGCATAAAAGATTGGAACATGTGTCTATACTAGTACTTAAGAGAATACTTCCCGTTAGTCTTCAGAGTATTAACGACAAAGTAGATAAATATACAATCTTCCCTTGTGCTAAGCAAACTAGACTTCAATTTCCAATTAGTAGTATAAGAAGTATTTGTTGTTTTGATATGATTCATGTAGACCTATGGGGTCCATACAGAGTAGCTATTTTTGATGGCAACACGTACTTTCTCACTATAGTGGATGATTACAGTAGAATGACTTGGATTTTTTTGCTTAAGCAAAAGTCAGATGTCTTTCTATGTTTGCCAGCATTTTTTCAAATTTGTCAAGACTCGGTTCAATAAAGATATCAAGGTTATCAGAACAGATAATGGAACAGAGTTTTTGAATTCTATTTGTGTAGACTTATTTAAAAATCTAGGAATGATACATCAAATAACTTGTGCCTACACCCCTCAACAAAATAGGGTAACTGAAAGAAAACACACTCATTTTAGAAGTAACAAGAGCTGTAAGACTACAAGCACACATCTCTATCATATTTTGGGGTCACTGCATCCTTGTTGCAGTATAGTTGATTAACAGACTACCTAGTTCATTTGTTGAGAACATTTCTCCCTATGAAAGGCTACACAACAGAAAACCTTCACTAAAACACTTAATAGTGTTAGGGTATCTCTTCTTTGCAAATATCGTACAAGAACATAATAAGTTGATGTCTAGAACAAAGAAGTATGTTCATATGGGATATTCAGAAGTGCAGAAAGGCTATATATTATATAATCAAGACAACAAATCACTTTTGTCAACAAAGATGTCATATTCAGAGAAGACATCTTCCCATTCAAAGGAACATCTCCACCTTTGACACCTCTAGTTGCAGATACTACCCCATCTACAAGTTCTTATATAGACGATACTAACATGGTGTTTCAAACTAGTGCACGTCAACAGACTAACAATTACATTAATGTAGATAACACTCAAGCACCAACATTAACTCAAACATCACCAGTTGATAACACAGAAGAACACCATGATATAGTTAGCAAGACAATATTTATATTGATCATCATCTGTCTAGTAAAGGAGAAATTCAAGTACATCAGAATTCTCAAAATGTATCAACTGGAACACTGACTAGAGGTCAATCCAATACACAAGTACTTCCAGCAAGAAAATCTAATAGAGATAAATAATCACTAGCTTGGATGGTCATTAAATATTCATCAAGAGGTATCCTATACTCTGAACAAATACATTAGATATGATCACTTATTCCCAAAATATCAAGTCTTTACTGCAACTTTCTCTTCTACCACTGAACCTTCTACATATGCTGAACCCAATAAAGATCCAAGATGGATAGCAGCAATGCAAGAAGAAATAAAGGCATTAGAAAGCCATAACACCTTGACATTAGTCAAATTACTTGAAAGAAAGAAAACCTATAGGAAGCAAATGGATATACAAGATAAAATATCAAGCTTCAGGGGAGATATAAAGATTTAAGGCTAGGCCAAAGGTTATAGCCAACAAGAATGCATTGATTATCAAGAAACATTTTCACCTGTGGTGAAAATGGTAACTGTTAGAACAATATTGGTACTAGCAAGTGCTAAATAATGTCATATACATCAAATGGATGTATACAATGCTTTTCTTCAAGGTGATTTACTTGATGAAATCTTTATAGATCTACCTCAAGGATTTGGAAGTCAAGGGGAAAAGATGGTATGCAGACTTACCAAATCCTTGTATGAATTAAAGCAAGCCCTAAGACAATGGAATGTGAAAGTATCTGAAGCTCTTATAAAAATACAATTGAAGCAAAGACAGTATGATCATTCTCTATATATAAAAAAGGACAACTAAATGTATGGTACTGGTTCTAATATATATTGATGACATGCTACTTACTAAATGTATGGTACTGGTTCTAACATCTAGCTTTCCCCTCTATTGTATCAATCTAAAGTTATTACTTTATTTCCGAATTGAAATTCTTGCAATTCAAGAGATACGAGAGAGGAGCTATTATAACTAATAGAATTCCATTCACTTTTATTGCGTAGCTTTACTATTTTGTTCATGTTATAAAATAATAAAAGAAGAAGAAGAGTATTGCATAGAAAGATAGAGAATTCTTATTGATTTTGAGATCAATTACAATGGAATAGAACCCCTATATTTATAGGAAAAAAATGACTTAGCCACCAAGTAACAAACCCTAAATTCTCTCTTAAATTTAGACATTCACTATAAGTAAAATACTATTTATAACACTCCCCCCATGAATGTCTAATCAACAGATAATGTTCCTCGTTAAAACCTTAACTAAAATAAAATCAAACGGGAAAAAATTCTAGAGAAGGAAAAAGAGTACACATATCTATAAATACGCCTTTTGGTTGCCTCGTTAAAAACCTTGCAAGGAAAATATAGTGAGACAAAACCTTGT
This sequence comes from Nicotiana paniculata, assembly GCA_005239505.1. Classification (NCBI taxonomy): domain Eukaryota; kingdom Viridiplantae; phylum Streptophyta; class Magnoliopsida; order Solanales; family Solanaceae; genus Nicotiana; species Nicotiana paniculata. Next base: position 46,070 of record ML328444.1, on the reverse strand, counting down.
AAAGGAAAAAGAGTACAACGTGTGTTAACTCCCCTTGATGAGAGCATCAGTTCACATCATTGAGCCTTCGCATCCCGATCTTGTACACTAGCTTCTTGAAGGTTGACGTCGGTAGAGATTTGGTGAATAAATGAGCCATATTAACTCCAATGAATATGTTTCACTTTGAAAATCCTCGCTATCACATTATCATTCTCATAGTTATAGCAAGATACATATGTGCACAAATTGCACGTAGGATGTGGTATTTCAGGACCAAGAATTATATATGCTTTAAGCAATTTAAATCCTTCAGGGATTGTCATATATGTTAGGTCATATAAGCCATATAAATAGACTATAGATGCATATTAAGTTTTATGTCATTCTAGACATATAAGACAGATAAAAGTGATTGCACACACCATTAACTTTATACTTTCAAGTGTTTGAACTATATGTCCAATACTACATGTCTTTCATATGAAACCAATTCTATTTAAATTTTGTCTCTATTATTTTGCCAATATTTTTGTGTCTGTATTCGACAGACTTGAGGTCCTCATCTATACTTAGTGCTATCATAGATATCGACGACAAATATTTTATATAGGTTCCAATATTTTTTCATAAAGACATAACATAGAGATCTCTTCATTCATATTTTCAGGTACCTGAACCTCTCCTGAGATTTTATGAAATGTTATGTCATGTGATCTTCTAGATCACTTTCCTCCTTATTATGATCGTTTTGATCGTTTGCTCATCTACTTTATCACAAATGTTATTTGAAATCGATTTGTCTATACGCTTCAAGTGTACCATAGATTTTGTCCTTCTAGGACTTATTCTAATAAGAGCATTTGCAATGAGAATATAGTTACTTTCTTTGGGTCAGCAAATGCGTCTGGCATGCTTTGCATTGCAGATGAATTATCCTTTTATGAACTTCAAGTTCATGTTATCTTCAAGGATATAGAGATACAAATGATAATTCATTCCACGTAACATTTTCTTAATTGTTTATCCTATCTCTCCCCATGTTAGAAAAACTAACTTGCTTCCTCAACTTTAAAAATCCATCTTTGTGCGTTGTGGTGCTAATCAAAATACATACTGCACATTAATAATAATACGATGGAATTATTTGGTTCCTGACTCTGAAGCATTTGTGAGAGGAGAATGTAATATACTTCCATATATAACATATATCAACCTGATATAGATAACTTTTTTCTCATAAGAAATAGTCTAACTATTAAGTGGAGGCACTCAATAAATCATCTTGCTAAACCAGTTGTGATGTAAACCAACTTATCAAGATAAACTATCTTGAATAGAAAATCTGGAAATTATGCTCTAAATTAAATTATTGAGCAAGTTACCTCGCAAACACAATTGCGGGTTAATAATAATCGCACATGTAATCATCTCATAGATACATCTTATGTGATATACATGGCAGGTGAATAGGCCCAGATTCACCTTTGATATTTCCAGCATTCATGGGATTCAGTCCCAATTTTTTATTTGGTTTATTAATTAACGAGAACAAGAAACATAAGAGAATTCTTAAAGAACTTTTTAGTTATTTAATATTTACCCATGTGAATTCTCTTTTATTTTTGCACATCAACTTAAATTGATATGGCTAAACCAATTATGTCAATGAATAAATTATCAATATTGATAAAGTTCAGGTTTACACCATGACGTATGCAATTATAAATAAACTCCAAATTTATTATGATATGGATTTTTATATGAATAAACATCCACTTTATTGTGGTATTCTTTATTTGTGCAGTACAAACTGGAGAATAAAGCGGTTATCTTTTCACATACATATCACCCCGCTACAAGTTGTAGTAATAAAAGGTATTAAATCTTTCCTTTATTTATAGTCTCAATATAACCAATCGCTTTCGCGAATACTTTAGAAACTCAATAAGTTTCTTTGAGACTTACTACGACATAATACCTTATTGATAATCAATTTTATTTCTCCAAAATAGTATAATTGGCTCTTCCGGAGCTCTCAATTAATTTTGTACTATCACATATTCATCAACATCCATATGGTGAATATCACTTTTAAAGAGAAAGTTATAAATTATGGTCATTATCAAAATTCTATGCAAGATCTGTTTCTTGCATTACTGTTATCCTTTAGTAATCACATTGCCAAAATATTTTGGCGTACAATAGGTACGTGACTAATGAACATTCATGCCCATAATAATGACATTATTTTCTTATATCATCAAAAAACCTCCTTCTAGAGGTGAGTGTTGTATATCCACTACCACTAGCAGGTTCATATTCTTCGAACAATGAATATGTATTCGTAAATCAGATGTTGTCACATTCACATCATGAATGGACCATAATCATCCATATGTGGTCTACAAAATCTCATGTCAAATCGATGACAAATATTACTTTCACAGAGTGAAAGACTATTTTGAAAATTCTTATTATTATCATTATCATAATGATGATGACGATTATAATTACATCTATTTGCCACATCCACATCCATTGATACCTTCACGGTAATAAGTTTGTTTCCTTTTAGATTTGTTATATATTGCTACCGCATTCTCTTAAGAAAATGAGAATGAAGAAAATTCAATGAGACGGATTTCCACTTCTTTGTCCACAATCATACATGAATTTGATCATGGCAAGGCATAGAATTTTTACCACTTCAGGTGGCTATAATCTCTTACAAACTCCATTAGAGTTATAATCAAAATTTATTATCTTTACTTGTTTTTAAAATCAAATTATAGAATTACAAGAATTTAAAAGATAAAAGTAAAGTAAATTACTTACCTTAAATCCAGAATTTAATCATGAAGGAAGTTCATGAAACAATTGACAATCATTATGCTCAATCCCAAAGCTTCTACTCAACTGGTTAGAGTCTCGTGTTGATAACGTGTTATAAAACAATTAAAGAAGAACAGGAGTATTGCATCGAAAGAGTGAGAGAATTCTTATTGATTTTGAGATCAATTAAAATGGAATATAACCCCTCTATTTATAGAAAAAAGTGACTTAGCCACCAAGTAACAAACCCTAAAATCTCTCTAAAATATAAACATTCACCATAAGTAAATATTATTTATAACAGTTCATCATTTGTGTATATTCACATTGTTCTTATTAGAGAAAGTAAATAAAATAGGTTGTTGGTGTCCTAAAATACAAAATTATGTGACCTATTAATTTAATTTTAGATTAACCACTATTAGCACTTTTAATTCTTGAGATATCTGAGTAAAGGACGCACATAATAAATTCGGTCACGGTTTGGTTGGTTTCGGCATCTTTAGTGAATTTCGGAAGTTTGTAAATCCTTAGGCTTGAATTATAGATTTATTTGGTGTTTTGGTGTTATTTTGGGTATTCCGAGGGTTCGGCTAAGTTCGGGGGATGTTATATGAGGTACTTGTATTTTTGATTGGGGCCCCGAGGGGCTTAAGATGATTTCGGTTGGCCATCAGAGAGGTTGAAACTTGGAAAATCTGTTGTGTGATGCTGTTCTGGTGTTCCGCACCTGCGGAATGGTGATCGCAGGTGCGGCCGTCGCAGATGAGGCTTGGGGTTGCAGGTGCGGAGGTTGGCTGGTTGGGCTCTCATCGCAGATGCAGAAGGTGAGTCGCACCTGCGAGCCCACATGTGCGAGTTGAGAGTCGTAGGTGCGAAAAAGGATTTTTACGTCAATTTGGTAGATGCGCACCTGGGACTGCAGGTGCAAGTCCGCAGGTGCAAGATTTTTGTCCGCAGATGAGGAAATGCTGGGCATAACCTAAAAAAGGTTGCCTTGCGAATTTTCAATCATTTCTTTACCATTGTTGACAGATTTTGGAGCTTTGAGTTGTGATTTCAAGGGAGAATTTAAGTGTTTCAGTGAGGTAAGCCACTTGGACCTTGTATCTCGTATTTATGGTCATTATTCCATTGTTTAATTATGTTTTAATGGAGAAATTTGGGAGATTAGGGCTTGAAACTGGAGAGTGTAAATTGGGGATTTGAGGGGCCATTTAGGGTCCGATTTTGATGTATTTGGTATGAATAAATTCGTGAGAGCATAAGGATTCTAATTTTGTGATTTTTATCGGAATCCGAGACGTGGGCCTGGGGGTCGGGTTTGGCCAATTTCGGGATTTTTTATGTAAATTGATTATTTTCAAGTGGGCTTCTTTAGCATATTTTGATGATATGAATCTGTTTTGAATATATTCGGGGAGCATTGAGGTCGAGTCGAGGGGCAAAGGCATCACAGAGTAGTTTTTTATCCGATTTGAGGTAAGTAAGGATTGTAAATATAAACTTGAGGGTATGAAACCCCGGTATTTCATATTGTTTTGATAAATGAGGTGTCACACATGCTAGGTGACGAGCGTGTGGGAGTGCACCGGAAGGGATTGTGACTTGGTCTGTCCCGTAGCGACTATTAAGCCGCGTATTTGATTTGAAATCATATGATATTCCGTATTTTAGAGATTTATACTATATTTTGGGTTGTACCCCATGTTTGGGGCCTTGTGCCGACCTGTTTGGACCCTCAGGGGTGTTCTACTATTATTCTCACATTGTTTTTTTATAGTAAAATATAATATCAGTCATGCTTTATACTTGTTCAGTGTTCATTCCTGTTTATCACTCTGTTTTCTAACAAATGAAAGATATTTTTGGGCTGAGTCCCCGTGATTTGTGATGAGTTGCCCGAGTGGCTTGTGCGAATGATGACTGAGTGAGGCCGAGAACAAGATTGTGAGGATAGTGATGGATCGGGATGCACGTCGCAGCATTATATATATATATATATATATATATATATATATATATATATATATATATATATATATATATATATATATATATATATATGGATCAGGCTGCACGCCGCAGCAATATAGCGCTTGGGCTGTAGGAGCCCCTCCAGAGTCTGTACGCCCCCAGTGAGCACAGTCGACTATTTTATGGATAGGGCTTCACGCTGCAGCGGTTATTATATGGTACCTATTGAGCGTGAGTACTAATTGACGAGAGTTGAGTCCCAAGTGACTGAGAGGCTTGCCCGAGAGGCTTAGTTGTGAGTGATACTGTGCCCGAGGGGCTTATTTGTTATGGAACTGCTGTTTTCACTCCATAATATTTTTGCCTCTAAATGATAAATGTTGAACCAATGTTTTATATGAGATATCAAATGGGAAAACTGGTGTTTTATGAAACTTTTGAAAAGTGGATTCCTAACTTGATTTATTGACGAGAGTTGAGTCCCGAGTGACTGAGAGGCTTGCCCGAGAGGTTTAGTTGTGAGTGATACTATGCCCGAGGGGCTTATTTGTTATGAAACTACTGTTTTCACTCTTTTTTATATTTTTTCCTCTAAATGATAAATGTTGAACCAATGTTTTATATGCGATTTCAAACGGGAAAACTGGTGTTTTATGAAACTTTCGAAACGTGGATTCCTGACTTGATTTATTTATTTCCACTATTATTTATTATATGAATTTACATGATTTTAAAAGCTCGTCACTGCACTCAAGTCTTTATTTATATTTGTTACTTACTGAGTTGGCGTACTCACGTTACTCCCTGAACCTTGTGTATAGATTTAGGTGCCAGGATCGAGTGAGATTTGATTCGTCCTCATTGGAGCATTTATCGGAGATTGTGAGGTAGCTGCACGGTGTTCGCAACCCCACCTTTCTCCTTCCTATTTTGTCATTATTTACATTTACTATACTTGTTGTATTAAGGAAATCGTGTTAGATTATGTGTTCCTTTTAGTTGCTCATGACTGTTGACTCCAGGTTTTGAGATATCGTTTAGATGTTTTCCTTTGATTATCCGTACTTGTGAAATATTAAAAGTGGAAGGTTTTTATGATAAATCATGTTATTGAATTAAATGAAAAGTCCCTTGTATTATTGCTTAGTAAATTGGCTAGCCTAGTACCACGATAGGCGCCATCACGTCCAGTTTAGATTTGGGGTCGTGACAAGTTGGTATCAGAGCCTAGGATACATAGGACTCACCAGTCATGAGCAGGTTCAGTGGAGTCTTGCGGATTGGTACGGTGACGTCTGTACTTATCTTCGAGAGGCTGCAGAACCCTTAGGAAAAATCTCACATTTCTTGAACTCAAGTCGTGCGAATCTATTGATTCTGGCAACCAAACTTCTATTGTTTCATTCTCTCACAGATGGTGAGGACACGCACTACTGGACATCGCGATCAGCCACCAGTGGGACCCATGAGGGGTCGAGGCCGTGGTAGGGGTAGAGATGTAGCCCGTGCAGCTACCGGGGCGGTACCTTTGGACGCACCTGTTGTTCTAGATCAGGTCCCAGCCAGAGATGTTCCAGTGGGACCAACTCAGGCACTAGATGTGCCTATTGTTATTCCGGGTCTCTAGGAGACCTTCCAGATTCTGACTGCATCACCAGTCTTGCTCAGGCGATCGCTGTTTCTACTTCAACCGCTACTTCTCAGGCCGGGGGAGGCACTCAGCTCCAGCTGCTCGTACATCTTAGTAGGTTATTCAGGGACTTCAGACACCGGAGGCAGTTCCAGCCTAGCCGGTCACCACCCTAGGATTTTGTGGTTCCAGCTATGGCTGATGACGAGCAGCGTAGGTTGGAGAGATTTGGTAGACTTCAGCCTCCGACTTTCTTAGACAAGTGTCAGAGGATGCTTCGTACATTAGACATATTGGAGACCAGTGCGGTCTCGTTTACTACCTTCCAGTTCTCAGGAGCTGCATTTACTTGGTGGGAGGCTTTTGATAGGTGTAGGCCCGTTGGTGCAGCGCCCCTTACTTGGCAGCAGTTTTCCACTATTTTCATAGAGAGGTATGTTTCACATTCCCGCAGAGAGGAGCTTCGCAGGCAGTTTGAACAGCTACGTCAGGGTGATATGACGGTGTCACAGTACGAGATGAGTTTTTCTGAGCTTGCCCGTCATGCTATTTGGTTGGTCCCTATAAAGAGAGATAGGATCAGGAGATTCGTGGATGGCCTCACATATCAGCTTCGTATTCTTATGACCAGAGATAGGGTATCAGGTGCTACTTTTGAGCAGGTTGTTGATATTACCCGAGAGATTGAGCCGGTTCGTCGCCAGGAACGAGATGAGGGGAAGGACAAGAGGCCTCGAGGATCTGGTAGTTTTGGTGGTGTTCCTTCGGGTGGACAGTTCCAGCACGGCAGGGGCCGTCCATTCAGGAAGGCTCAGTCAGGTCGCTCAGGTTATCCTGGTGGATCCGCTAGTCGTAGTCCTCATAGTTCTGATCAGGGGCACCCATCATTCAGTGCTCTTCCAGCCCAGAGTTCATCTCGAGCACCATCAGTTTAGGACTCATCCATGCCTGATTCTTCCAGAGGTTATCCTGGTGCTAGGGGTTCCCTTCAGTCCCCGTCTCCAGAACCGGGGAGTTGTTACGAGTGTGGAGAGTTTGGACATATGAGGAGGTAGTGTCCTAGTTTTCTTGGGGGTCCATCTCTGTAGATGAGTCACCCCTCAACTTCAGCTTTAGTTACTTCACTACCCGCCCAGGAAGCAAGGGGTGGGGGTCAGGCAGCTAGAGGCCGCCCTAGAGGGAGAGGTCGATCCGGTGGAGGTCAGGCTCATTTTTATGCACTTTCAGCCAGACAAGATGTTATGGCCTCAGATCCAGTGATTACAGCTATTGTTTCAGTTTTTCATCGAGATGCTTCGGTCTTATTTGATCATGGTTCCACGCATTCCTACATTTCATCAGATTTTGCCCATTTTCTTGATATGCCCCGTGAGCCTTAGTTACATTTGTTCATGTGTCGACTCTGGTAGGCGATACTATTGTTGTGGAACGAGTGTATCGGTCGTGTGTGATATCTATTAGTTGTCTGGAGACCCGAGTAGATCTACTATTGCTTAGCATGGTTGACTTTGATGTGATATTGGTCATAGATTGTCTATCTACGTGTCATGTTTGTTTAGATTGTCACGCTAAGGCCGTTACCTTAGCAATTCCGGGATGTCCGAGAGTCGAGTGGAGAGGTTCTATTGATTATGTGCCTAGTAGAGTGATTTCATACCTGAAGGCTCAACGTATAGTAGAGAAAGGATGTCTGTCTTATTTGGCTTTTGTGAGGGATGTCAGTGCTGAGAATCCCACTATCTATTTTGTTCCTGTAGTCCGTGATTAGTCGGATGTGTTTCTTGCAGATCTGTCGGGCTGTCGCCTGACAGGGATATTGACTTTGGCATTGAGCTGGTGCCGGGAAATCAACCTATTTCTATTCCACCGTATCGTATGGTACTAGCGGAGTTAAATGAATTGAAAGATCAGCTTCAGGAACTCCTAGAAAAGGGGTTCATTCGGCCTAGTGTGTCACCTTGGGGTGCACCGGTATTGTTTGTGAAGAAGAAGGATGGTTCCATGAGAATGTGTATTGACTACAAGAAGATAAACAAGGTTACAGTCAAGAATAAATATCGTTTGCCTCACATTGATGATTTGTTTGACCAGATTCAGGGAGCTAGGGTGTTCTCTAAGATTGATTTGAGATCAGGGTACCATCAGCTAAAGTTTCGGAATTCAGATGTTTCCAAGACAGCTTTCAGGAGCCGTTATCGCCACTATGAGTTTTTGGTGATGTCCTTTGGGCTGACCAATGCCCCAACAGCGTTCATGCATCTGATGAACAGCGTATTTCAGCCATATTTGGATTCCTTTGTTATTGTGTTCATTGATGACATCCTGGTGTATTCTCGTGGCCGGAGGAGCATGCTCAGCATTTGAGGGTTGTATTGTAGAGATCGAGGGAGGAGAAGCTTTATGCAAAGTTCTCCAAGTGTGAGTTTTGGCTTGGCTCAGTAGCTTTCTTGGGGCACGTGGTGTCTAGGGAAGGTATCCAGGTTGATCCGAAGAATATAGAGGTGGTGCAGTGTTGGCTCAGACCGCCCTCAGCTATGATATTAGGAGCTCCTTGGTTTGACGGGATATTACCGTCGCTTTTTGGAGGGGTTTTCTTCTACTGCTTCACCCTCAACCAAGTTGACTCAGAAGGGTGCTCTGTTCAGGTGGTCAGATAAGTGTGAGGAGAGCTTCCAGAAGCTCAAGACGGCTTTGACCTCAGCTCTAGTGTTAGTATTGCCATCAACTTCAGGTTCTTATACCGTGTATTGTGATGCCTCGAGGATACGCATTGGTTGTGTTTTGATGGAGGAGGGTAGGGTGATTGCCTACGCCTCGCGCCAGTTGAAGACTCACGAGAAGAATTATTCGGTGCATAATCTCGAGCTAGCAGCCATTGTTCACGCCTTGAAGATTTGGCGTCATTATTCGTACGGGATTCATTGTGAGGTTTTACTGATCACCATAGCCTGCAACAGTTTCTTAAACAGAAGGATCTGAATTTGCGTCAGAGGATATGGTTGAAGCTTCTCAAGGACTATGATATCACGATTCTATACTATCCGGGGAAGGCCAATGTAGTGGCCGATGCCTTAAGTCACAAAGCAGAGAGTTTGGGGAGTCTAGCATATCTTCCAGTAGCAGAGAGACCATTAGCACTTGATGTTCAGGCCTTAGCGAGCCAGTTTGTGAGCTTTGATCTATCGGAGCCCCACCGAGTATTAGTTTGTGTAGCTTCCAGGTCTTCTCTTTATGACTGTATCAGATAGTGCTAGTATGATGGCCTACACTTTCTCGTTCTTCAAGATAGATTCTGGCGAGGTGACGCCAGGGATGTAGTTATTGGTGATGATGGTGTTATTAGGATACAGGGTCAGATATGCGTGCCTAATGTAGATGGGCTTCGGGAGTTGATTCTTGTGAGGCCCAAAGCTCGCGGTATTCCATCCATCCGGGTGCCGCGAAGATGTATCAGGATCTGAGGCAGCATTATTGGTGGAGGCGGATGAAAAAGGATATTGTTGGATTTGTAGCTCGGTGTCTCAACTGCCAGCAGGTCAAGTATGAGCACCAGAAACCCGGTGGATTGCATCAGAGGTTGGTTATTTCTGAGTGGAAGTGGGAGCGGATCACCATGGACTTTGTAGTCGGGCTCCCATGGACTTCGAGAAGGTTCGATGCTATATCGGTTATTGTGGATCGGTTGACCAAGTCCGCTCACTTCATTCCTATTAGTACTACCTATTCTTCCGAGCAATTAGTGAGATTTATATCAGGGAGATTGTTAGGTTGCATGGTGTTCTAGTTTCCATCATCTCCGACAGAGGTACTCAGTTCACATCGTAGTTTTGGAGGTCCGTGCAGAGAGAGTTGGGTACTCAGGTTGAGTTGAGCACGGCTTTTCATCCTTAAATGGACGGGCAGTCCGAGTGCAATATTCATATACTAGAGGACATGTTGCGCGCTTGTGTTATTGACTTTGGGGGTTCATGGGACCAGTTTCTTCCACTCGCGGAGTTTGCAGATAATAATAGTTATCAGTCGAGTATTCAGATGGCTCCATATGAGGCTTTGTATTGGAGGAGGTGTAGATCTCCGGTTGGTAGGTTTGAGCCGGGTGAGGCCAGTCTCTTGGGTACGGATTTGATACAGAATGCTTTATATAAGGTGAAGTTGATTCAGGAGCGGCTTCACACGGCGCAGTCGAGGCAGAAGAGTTATGGCTGGGGAGAAGGTCCTGCTGAAGGTTTCACCCATGAAGGGTGTTATGCAGTTTAGGAAGAGGGGCAAGTTGAGTCCCCAGTTCATTGGGCCTTTTGAGGTGCTTCATAGGGTTGGAGAGGTGGCTTATAGACTTACCTTGCCACCAAGCTTGTCGAGCGTGCATCGGGTATTTCATGTTTCCATGCTTCAGAAGTATATTGGTGACATGTCTCATGTTTGGACTTCAGTTCGGTTCAACTAGAGGTTGATATGTCTTATGAGGTAGAGCCAGTAGCTATTTTGGGTCGTCGGGTCAAAAGGTTAAGGTCTAAGGATATAACTTCAGTGAAGGTGCAGTGGAGAGGGCAACCGGTGGAGGAGGCCACCTGGGAGACCGAGCGGGAGATGCGGAGCATATATCGCCATATGTTTGAGACTCCAGGTATGTTTCTAGACCCGTTCGAGGACGAACATTTGTTTAAGAGGGGGAGAATGTAATGACTCAGCCGGTCATTCCGAGAGTTTAGCCCTGTTTTCCCCATTTCTGCTTTGTTTTGTGTTGTTTATCTCATTTATGTTGTGTTGGGTTGGCTTGCTCGGGTTCGGAGTGGTTCTGGAGAGAAATGAGACACTTAGTCACTTAAGTTGGTGATTTAGTTGGAAAAGTCAACCATAAGTTGACTTATAGGTAAATGATCTCGGAATGTTGTTTTTGTGGCTCGTATAGCTTCATTAGGTGATTTGTGACTTATGAGTGTGCTTGGAATGCTATTCGGAGGTCCGGAGTATGATTAGGCTTGAATTGGCGAAATTGGATTTTTGACGATTTCCGGTCGGCAGTGGAAATTAGCTATTGAGGTCGGAATGGAATTCCGAAAGTTGGAACAGGTTCTTAGTGTCATCTGGGATGTGTGCGCAAATTCTCAGGTCATTCGGACATGGTTTGGTTTGCCTCGGCATCATTTGCGAATTTCGGAAGTTTGGAAATCCTTAGGCTTGAATTATAGATTTATTTGGTGTTTTGGTGTTATTTTGGGTGTTCTGAGGGTTCAGCTAAGTTTGAGGGATGTTATATGAGGTACTTGTATTTTTGATTGGGGCCCCGAGGGGCTTGGGATGATTTCGGTGAGCCATCGGAGAGGTTGAAAGTTGGAAAATATGTTGTGTGCTGTTGTTCTGGTGTTCTGCACCTGCGGAATGGTGATCGCAGGTGCGGTCATCGCAGATGCGGCTAAGAGTCTCAGGTGTAGAGTTTGGCTAACTGGTCTCTTATCCTAGATGCAGAAGGAGAGTCGCATCTACGAGCCCGTAGGTGCAAGTTGAGAGCCGCAGATGCGGAAAATGCTGGGCAGAACCTATAAAAGGTTGCCTTCGCGACTTTTCACTAATTTCTTCACCATTGTTGACGAATTTTGGAGCTTTGAGCTGAGATTTCAAGGGGGAATTTAAGTGTTTCAATGAGGTAAGCCACTTGGACCTTGTATCTTGTATTTATGGCAATTATTCCATTGTTTAATCATGTTTTAGTTGAGAAATTTGGGAGATTAGGGCTTGAATTTGGAGTATAAATTGGATATTTGAGGGGCCATTTGGGGTCCGATTATGATGTATTTGGTATGTATGAACTTGTGAGAGCGTAAGGATTCTAGTTTTGTAATTTTTATCAGAATCCGAGACGTTGGCCCTGGGTCGGGTTTGGCCAATTCGGGATTTGTTTATGTAAATTGATTATTTTCGAGTGGGATTTGTTCCTTTAGCATATTTTGATGATATGAATATGTTTTGAATAGATTCGGGGCGCGTTGAGGCCAAGTCTAGGGGCAAAGGCATTGTGGAGTAGTTTTTCATCTGGTTTGAGGTAAGTAACGATTGTAAATCTAGACCTGAGGGTATGAAACCCCGGTATCTTGTATTGTTTTGATAAATGAGGTGACACACATGCTAGGTGACGGGAGCGTAGTCATGCACCGGTAGGGAATGTGACTTGGTCCGTCCCGTACTGACTATTAAGCCGCGTATTTGATTTGAAATCACATGATATTCTGTATTTTAGAGATTTATACTTTATTTTGGGCTTTACACCATGTTTGGGGCCTTGTTCCGATCTGCTTGGACCCTCACTGTTCATTCCTGTTTATCACTCTATTTTCAAACAAATGAAAGATATTTTTGGGCTGAGTCCCCGTGATTTGTGATGAGTTGCCCGAGTGGCTTGTGAGGATGATGACTGAGTGAGGCTGAGAGCCGGATTATGAGGATAGTGATGGATCAGACTGCACGCCGCAACGTTATATATATATATATATATATATATATATATATATATATATATATATATATATATATATATATATATATATATATATATATATATATATATACATAGATATATGGATCGGGCTGCACGTCGCAGTGAGATATATTGGATCACGTTGCACGCCATAGCAAGATATATGGATCGGGTTGTACGCCGCAACGATATAGTGCTTGTCGCACCCACTTTTTTCCTCACGAAATCGGGTTTCGACATTCATTTGGGACAACTCCCTTCCTTTTGGGAAAGGGGTATGAAAATTGAAGAGTCGCCACCTAACGAATTTATGGTGCGTTAGGGCACCTAATGCAAGCAATTCATAAGACTAGTCTACGTTACCAGAGATTGGGTAAGGGCTTGAAATTACCTTGAGGGGAGGGTGTTAGGAACCCCTCGAGGTCCACAATGGTGGGTCCCGGTCAAACATACTTAGTAAATTAGTCATTTAACAGATAAGCGGTCTAAGCATACATGTGTAAATAAGATAAAAGGAATTTAAAAGGTAAGCAGTCTGAGCACACATATGTAAATAAGATAGGGGAGTCTTAAGTTATTAGCCTGTTGGATCACATCCGTACAATGCCTGATAATCATTACTCAACAAGAGGGGTCACACGTGACATTAGCGCACAAGTCATCATATCCTTTCACTACCCGATTACCCTCCCCTTAGCAATAGTATAAGCGGTTTTAATTAAATGAACTCTAAGTTTGTATTACCCTTCCCTTCCTTGTGGTCCCGAAGGTGTTAAGGACCTCTATTTTTAGGCAGTTCTAGACTCTCCTAAAGTGTTTAAAAAGGAAAATCTAAGCGATAACAAAGAGCAAACAAGACTGTCAAGTAAGGCAACAATTAAGGGCCCATGTTTAACTCCACAAATACACAAGCAATTAGCACGTCTCAAGCAACAAGATTTCAGAGGTTTCAGAAAAGGTCCTAGAATATGATATCTAAGTGAGCATGACAAATAGAGAATGTGCAGCATTGAGTTAAGGCGAAGCGGTAAAGTCCTAATCAGTTTGCCTACTGATTTTAGAACCTGTTGAATCTGGGCAGTCACACATGAATAAAACATAGTTTTACAATTTTTGTAACGCCTTAATTACCTATAAGTTTTCCTAGGCGTGGTTCAGGGATACCCTATAACATGCTGTCTAAAATGCAAATAGAATTCTTGAAATTGACTAAAGGAAAACAGTTTGAGTTTTGATACATCCTATAAACATGCTTGTCTAGGTGCTGAAATTGCTCTAAAACATTCTTATAGACAGGACGGTTATTGACTTAGGCAATGTAGACATGATGTAAAGAAAATACAAACATAGTCCTAAGTAATCTAAAGAAAATACAAAAATTGCCTGGTATGCTAAGCGATCTAAAAGGATGGTAAACATGATATAAACCTAAAGCATGATTGCTAATGCGAATAACATAATATGAGCCTAAAGCATGATTTTTTCTGCAAGTGAACATAACATAGACCTAAAGGCAGAATTTCTAATGCAAGTAAACGCTGTAAAACCTAAAGCATGATTTCTACCCGGTCTTCCTACAAAAATCCTTATACGAATCCCTCCCCTTTACTAATCTCCCCAATATCTGTTTACAAAGGTATTATTACATACCATAAATGAATTACATAATAAATATAAGTTGTGCTATAGGGAGCCTGAGGTAGGCCCAAAGTGAACCTGGAAATACCAGGCCTTCAAAACAGTCCAGGATGCCAAAGTCTCATATCCAATAGGGTGTCCTGGTATGTCAAAGTTCCCTAAGGACCTCAGGGATCCCGCGCAATGCTCACACCAAGATCCTTTGAATAGGGAAGTGATTATGTGCAGTGTGGAAAAGGCCAGCCCCAGTGTGCCAGAGTTCGGAGGAATCTCATGGATTCCTAGGCAGTACACACACTGGAGGGGCATAACTTAAGTAATCTAAGAGTAGAAGTGAGAGTGTTTGACATAGTTGGAATAACTTTTGGAAAGCAGTAGAGGAGTAAAACATTTAGGAGTAAAAAAATACTTTACGAATGGACACAGTTTGGGAAAACATATTAAGAGTAAAAAAACATGTTGAAAACCTTTTGAAAGAAAGGAAGGTTCAGCAAACAACAACATGGTCACAAAAGCATCACATTGCCCATATTCAACTTCAGTTTGTCAACTAGTTCTAGGTGTGCAAACAGTTACACAAAAGGGAGCAGGGATCAGAAACACACAAGAACATGATAAAAGTGAGAGCATATTGAATAACAGATACATAGAATAGGCAAGAGTTTCAACAACCAAATGTTTCAACAACCAAATTCATAATAACATAATGACCTAGAGTCTAAGAAGGAACAACCTAGGTCTAACAGCCAGGCGTAATGCTAAAGAAGTCATGTTAACTAATAGCAATAGACAGTAAAACGCAGAAACTAAGTGTAGGAATGGTCATGCTAAAGACAGGAGTCTAACTACACATAATTAGTCATGCCAATTGAAGTAAATTAGATAGGAGTCTAAGACACAATAGTAAGCATGCTGGTTGAAGGAAGTAAACAGGTAAGATGGGAGTACTTTAAACTAAAGTAAACATGCTGATTAAAGCAATGAACAAGAAAGTGTGAACTTAAACATACTAATCAAACAGTAAACAAGAAAGAATATAAAATTAGGTACATAAGCGGTTAGTCTAATTCAGAAAAGACATGAATATTAACAGGAATAGAACCACAGAGAGTCATATAGATTTAAACTTTATAGTAGAACGAATGGCATTAGAAGCAGGAACATACCAGTTAAGGAAGCAAAGACAGAAGGTGAAGTAGGCCGGATTTGACAGTCTAGCCTTGACTTTCAACCCGCTAAACAAGCAATGAATACAAGTAGTAGAAAGAGAGATGAGAGAAAGTTTGTGTGTGTTTGAACTATTGTCCGTGTGTTTTAGAAGAAGAATGAGGGTGTATATGTAGCCCTTAGGGAGTAAAACAAATAAGGTAAAGAGAATCACAGTTCAATAAATTAAGAGCAATCAACCAATTAGGGAATCAATTCCAGTCGAGAAATCTGGAAAGGACCCCTTTAATTTGGCAGAATCAGTTAACGATCAGAACTGGGACTCAATTAAGGTAAGAAATCATACCATATAAGGATTCGGTAAAATCCCAAACCATACTGATAATTAATTAAGGCAAGTATAATCAATTAAGGTCACAAATAAGAGAACAAGTGAAAATCTCAGCAAATACTAATTTTAACAAGACAGTCATTTGAATCAATAAAAAAATCTCAAAGAATACTAATTTTATAGGAAAGAATTATTCAAATCCCTAAATAGAAATCGGCTAAGGAAAAAAATCCCAAAGAATACTGATTTTAACGGGGAAAAACATTCGAATCCCTGAATAGAATTAGTTAATAAGACTGGTTCACATAAATCAACATAATAACGAAACAAAATTGAAGAAATCAATATGACAAACAGAAACATCTAGGGTTGAAGAATATACATGAAAATTAGTCAAGATAATGAAGAACACTTAGTTTAATCACTGAGAAGTTAGGAAACCTTTGAAGAAATTTTGGGACGAACCCTAATTTCAGAAAGAGTGAATACAATCGAAGCAATTAACTAGAATAAATGATTTTTAAAAGAAAACACCCAATAATACTCGAATCATCTCAGATCTGAATAGATTCAAAGACTAATGAAACTAGGACTTTCAGAAATAGTAGAAGTAAACGAAAATTGGCCAAAAACCATAGATTTGAACCAAAATAGGCAAGAAACAGTACTCACAACGAGAATGGCCATAGATAGTCCTGTGAGAATGTCACGCCCCGAAATCCCACCTTCGGGCCGTGATAGCGTCTAACGTTGAATCCGCTAGACAAGCCAACGTGTACAGTTAAACTAACATGATAACATCGAATTAACAGAATAAGCTAAAAACAGTTCACAACTTAACAGCGGAAATAGATAAAGTTTCAAAGCCAAGTAAAGACAACATAATACAACGTCGCAATAATTTCCCAAAACCTGGAGTCACAAACTCACGAACTGTCTATAGGAGTGCTATACAAAGTCTGAAAGGAAATACATGACTGTCTCTGAAAACTAGAGGGAAAAACAAGACAGAAATGAAGGACTAGGGATAGGAGAGACGCCAAGGCCCACGAACGCCAGCGGGTATACCTTGAAGCCTCTAAGGTGAACTAAAGGAGACTCCCTCAATATTGTCCACTGTGTCCGAGTGAGGGATCTGCACAACAATAAGATGTGCAGTGTAGCATCAGTATAACCGACCCCATGTACTGAGTAAGTGTCGAGCCTAACCTCGCCCGAAGTAGTGACGAGGCTAGACTTGACAACAAACGTTAACCTGTCCTATTCTACAACATACATGGAATAACAAAGCAAGAGATAAACAATTACGTAGGGGAATACAGGAACAGACAATGGGGTAACAGGTGAATAGAGCAGTTAATTAAGCACATAGAAACAGACAAGAAGGCAATTTCACAGAAATATGCTAATGAAACAAATATAATGCCAGAAATGTAATTAATGGCACGGCATCACCCTTCGTGCTTTTACTCTCTTCCTCACAATACAATGTACGATGTAAGATAACATGAATCATGGCACGGCATCACCCTTCGTGCTTTTACTCTGTTCCTCACGAGGCAATGTATCATGTATGGCAATGTAATCATGGCACGACATCAACCTTCGTGCCTTTAAATATAAATCATGGCACGACATCAACCTTCGTGCTTTTAAATATAAATCATGGAACGGCATCACCCTTCGTGCCTTTACTCTCTTCCTCACTATGCAATGTATGATGTAATCAATGTAAATCATGGCACGACATCACCCTTCGTGCTTTTACTCTCTTCCTCACTATGAAATGTATGATGTAATCAATGTAAATCATGGCACGGCATCACCCGTCGTGCTTTACACTCTTCCTGACCAATGCAATGACAATTATCAAAATGGCAAGGAATGCAGCACAGTGGAATCACAAATCATGATCACCGGCAAGGGGAAAATATCAGTCATTATCATAACAAATTGCCCGGCAAGGGTCTCAGCTATAACCAACCTTTTCAAGTATATCCTTTACAGTTGGGCCCTCAATAGGACCATTACATCACAAGTTCATCAACGAGGATTTTCAACAACAATCAACTTCCAAGCAGAGATAAATTCATAATACAATGTATATGGAAGTAAGGACAAGAATTTCATCAAAAATGGACTCACGGGCATTCTTGACACACAATGCATAGGTACTCGTCACCTCACATATGCATTGGACATGATAAACACTTAGAACATAGCATGCAATACCTCTTCCCTCACCAAAGTTAGGCAAGACACTTACCTCGGGTCCTAAAAAATAGCAATCAAGCCTCTAACACCGCCTTTCCTTTTGAGTTCAACTCCGGGACAACAATATATAGACATAATTAACTTAAGTATATCAATAATGACTCAATAAATCGATCCCATAGCCTAATTATCCATTTCCTAGCATTCTTCCAAAAATATCAAAATTCAACCCTGGGCCCGCTCGCTCGGATTCCAATAATTCTCGAAGGGAACACTCACCCAAATCCTAACGATCATTAATATACGGTTCTTACTTGATTTCATGGCCAATTCACAGAAAATTCTCAAATGATTACAAGTTCTAGGTTACTACACAATTCTTGATTTTTGCACTAATTTATGTAGTTAATTAAGCTAGAAATCCATGCATGAAGCTAATTTTTTTTAGTAGAGT
This sequence comes from Nicotiana paniculata, assembly GCA_005239505.1. Taxonomy (NCBI): domain Eukaryota; kingdom Viridiplantae; phylum Streptophyta; class Magnoliopsida; order Solanales; family Solanaceae; genus Nicotiana; species Nicotiana paniculata. The sequence goes on along the minus strand of ML328444.1, from coordinate 27,373 downwards.
TCACTTACCTTAGAAGACCAGGTCGTTAGCCCTTAACAATGGAGGAAATCGCCCAAGGAAGAAGAAGGAAAGTGAGAAAATGGGTTTAAAACCCGTATATAAAACACACTGCCTAGACAGTGATTCCGCACCTGTGGCTCGGGGACCGCACCTGCGAAAATGGGTTGGGGAGCCTGGGCCCGCACCTGCGGAGTGCAGACCACACCTGCGGCTCCGCTCCTGCGGAATATTTTCCGCACCTGCGATAATTGGCCAGGCTATTGGGTGATCACACCTGTGATGCTGGGGACCGCAGGAGCGGTCCCGCACCTGCGACTAGGCAACCGCACCTGCAGTCACACCAGAACAGGTGCACCAGCAGCTATGTTTTGCTGGTTTTTAGCCCCATTAGGTGCCTGGAAGGCACCTGGGCCCACCCGAGCCCTAGTCCAAATATACCAACGAGTCCCAAATCATAATACGGACTTGCTTGAGCCTTAGGAACACCCAAAACAATGCTAAAACTCAAAATCACACCCCCAAACCACAAGAACCAAACTTAGGAACTTTAAGTTTTCTAGTCTTCGCTAACAACGTGCCGAACTGACCTATACAACTCGGAATGACACCAAATTTCACAGATAACTCACACAACATATATTAAACCTGTTTCGGGCTTCGGAACCATAATACGAGCCCGGTAATACACATTTCACATCAAAGTTCATTTTCAAAGTCTTTCTTATTTTCAGAAAATAATTTTCTTTAAACATTCATTTCTCGGGCTTGGGACCTTGGAATTCGATTCCGGATATACGCCCAGGTCCCATATTTTCCTACGGACCCTCCGAGACCGTCAAATAGCAGGTCTGGGTCCGTTTACCAAAAATGTTGACCAAAGTCAACTTTATTCTATTAATTATCATAAATTCAACAGTTCAACACATTCCCACATAAAAACTTCCCAGCTACGCACTCGAGCTGTGCACGCACATCGAGGTGAGATTAATGGAGGCTTTCGGGGTCTCGGAACATAGTTTCTACTAAATTACACAAGATGGCCTTTTGGGTCATCACACAGAAAGGTTTCGAATAGAACCAGGTTGAATATCTTCTAGATTCTCTTATAAATCAATGAAGTCGAACAACTAGAAGATGTAACAGGCCGGCAAGGGCCGGAAAATCCATAGAAACCCCATAGACGGGGAGTTTTACAGGTGACAGCAGTTAGGTTTTTAGGGGGTTATTGAGAGAGAATGGAGAGGAGGAGGGATTCATGGGCGGTCGGGTTAAGTGAAATGAATGGGGTTAGGGGATTAATTATGGTAGGTTTAATTGCGGACTGTTGATCAAAATGATCAACGGCCACGATTAAACGGGTGATTGGGTCGGGTGTATAGGTTTGGGCCTAAGGGTTTTGGGCTATCTTTTAAAGGGGTTTCGCCTAATGTTTGATGGGGTTAAGTCCGAAAATAAAAGGCTATTTATTAAATACCCATTTAAATGATAAAATAATTTATAAAAAAAAAGTTAATAAATGATAAAAATGATTTTTATGCATAAAATTGATTTAAAATAATTAACTAATATTATTAAAATATAAAAGGTCATTTTCTCGTGATATAAGGTAATTATACACTCGTGGGTTGTAACTGCAAAATTATTGCAATTATAATCCTAAAATGTAAGTACGGATATTCGTAAGATAACTAAAGCTTAGTGTAAATATAAATGATAAAATTAAGCAATAAAATTATCATAAAACCAATGGTGATGAAATTAGTAATTGTCTATATAATAAAAAAATATTGGGATAAATTAATTAAAATGTAGAAATTATGGAAAAATATTAATTGATGCTCATGCAATGTTTTGAAAAGATCTATGCATTTTTGAAATAATATAGGAAAAAATTGGGTATCAACAGCTGCCCATCTTTATCCGGGAAGGATGAAAGAGTTGTCGGGTAAAGATATGATGGCCAATTTTGACCGGTTAAGGTGTTTTGAGAGACATAGGCCAAACTCTAGTTTCCAAGCAGCCTACATATCCCTGGTTTTACAGGAATCAAGCCGTGTGTAGTTCTAGATTCATCGACAGAGTATACCGATGAAGTTACCACAAGGATGGTCACGGAATTTCAGGATAAGTGAAGAATGGTTATGTTGATTGGTCAGGTTTGAGATAATATGAACGAAATGGAGCGGGATTGCTCCCGTTGGGACAATGGTTGCGTATCGGGCCACCTTCAAGTAAAAAGATACTGTGAGCATATATTTGTGCGGGAATTTAAACATGATGCAGATTCCCTTCGGGCCATGAGAATTATCTTCGGACGGTTAGGATGACGTCTTTAGACCATGATGTCATGGGCCATGAAATGTTCAGTGAGGGATTCGCAGGCCACGAAATGATGTTCGCGGGCCATGAAAATGGTGCCTTCGAACCATGACGCCTTTGAATAATGATATGCAACTTTGAGTGATCCACAAGCCATGGCATGGTGTCTTCCGGCTATGAGGATGATGCCTTTAGACTATGACGCCTTTGGACAAGTTGACGATATTTCAGCCCATGAGATGCAATAACATGATGTTAAGAGCAACAAGACAAGGCTTAGTCTTGTGAAGTTGAGTGCAGAGCTTAGCCCGAAAGAAGAGCAAATAGATAGTATCGGAGAGACAGAGCTTAGTCTTAGCAAGATTTGGGACAGGGCTTAGTCCCATGCAAGTGAAGGCAAAGCTTAGCCTTATGCAAATATGGAGGCAGGGCTTAGACTCATGCACATGGAGACAGAGCTTAGTCTCATGCAAGATTCGGGACAGGGCTTAGTCCCATGCAAATGAAGGCAAAGCTTAGCCTCATGCAGATGTAGACAAAGCTTAGTCTCATGCAAGATTCGGGATAGTGCTTAGTCCCATGCAAGTAAAGGCAGAGCTTAGCCTTATGCAAATATGGAGGCAGGGCTTAGCCTCATGCAGATGGAGACAGAGCTTAGTTTCATGCAAGATTCGAGACAGGGCTTAGTCCCATGCAAGTGAATAAATAGCCAATGATAGCAGAGTTCTCTTAGCTAGTAGTAGACTTCAGTATCGTGGTTGTTATGAAAATTGTGACTTTGAAGCATGTATATTCTTTGTTCTTGCATCCAAAGAAAAATTGTGAGTTCTGTAAATGGGAGGTCGGTTCGTGCCTCCGTCGACTTGCTTGACTTGCTTTGCTCGGTCTGAAGATCCTGTTCAATTCATTAGGGGTAGCATTTGCTAAACAGAGTTATTTCAAAAGCAAGCATGCGTAGTTTTCAAAGTCATAGAAAAAATATGTTTTTCAGAAAATTGGTTAGATGAACCAGTGACTGTGACACGATCCGAGATATTGCGACTTCTCTTACTGTTGAATTTTAAGGGTCCTTCCTCAAAATTCTTCCCTAGTTAGATGGACAGACACCTCTGACTGTTGTACATGCTGCAAATGGTTGAACTTGCTTCGGAATTTTAAGGGTTCTCCTCAAAATTCTGCCCTAGTTTCTGATTATGGGGGAAATAAAACTTTTATTGAATTGTGACCAAACCCACATGCCTGACTACGTATCCCCTCTTAAACGGGAATCAGGTCGAGCGTAGTTCAATTTACATCATTCGCGGAAACATAAACAATTACACATAGTATCACTTGACTGCATTGAATTGATTGGCTTTGGCCAAACTTCTCTGAACATCCAAATCTGATGATAACAGGTGAAGCAATATACAAAGGACTAGAGTTCATGATTGGCGCAATTGTCGATCAGAATGTGTATGTTTGGTAGCGGGAAATCATCCTTGGGACTTGCTTTGTTTAGATCCCGATAATCAACACATACTTTGACTTTCCCATCTTTCTTTAGAATTGGCACGATGTTGGCTAACAAAGTTAGGTATTCAACCACCCTGAGGACCTTGGACTTGATTTTCTTAGGGACTTCCTCTTTGATTTTTAGACTCATATCATGCTTGAATTTCTTGAGTTTCTGCTTTATTAGCGGACACATTAGGTTTATGGGCAACTTGTGAGCCACAATAGATGTACTTAACCCAGTCATATCATCGTATGACAATGCAAATATGTCCTCATACTCTTTCAGGAACTGTGTGTACTCTTGTTTTTCTGATAGTGATAAGTGAATGCCTAAACGAGTCTCCTTGACAGTTTTGGAATCTCCTAAGTTGATTATCTCAGTTTCGTTCAGGTTGGACTTGGGCTTGTTCTCAAAAGCCTCTACTTCCCTGGCGATTACCTCGGGTATGACATCCTCTTCTTCTGAATCATTATCCTTTTGTTGTGTTGCCTCATTACATGTCACAATTGTCGATTCATCAAAACATGAAATAGTAATGTTGTATAGATAAATATATGAGAGAAAATGGTAATAATAAATATCGATCCATTGAAACATAAAAGCGATTTTCAATACTTTAAACAACATTTTTGGAACGTTGGAGATTTTATTTAAAACAAATGCAAAAAAGGGAAATCATTTTCTTAGAAAACAACAAAATAAATATTGTTGTTCAGCCTTGCTACCCCGGGATTCATCGGGCCCTGGATGGTCTGACAGTCCAATTCTTGAGGAATGATCCTTTCTCTATAGCTCGGATAGTAGGGCCTTCGTCCTCCTCCTCAACAACAATTACACAACAATTCATGTCCTCATCCTCTAGGAACAAGTTCCTAAAGGTGGCCAATGCTTCTTCCTCCTCTGATCCTCATATGATGTCAGTCTGTTGGAAAGTCTGACTCAGGTGTGTTACAGGCTGCTCAAGTGGATAGTACGGACCACGCCACGGTGGTGACCAGTCATTGTATTCTCGCCAGGTGTACTGATAGCCTAGCCCAAAGGTTGTACCATGACGTTTCAACTGTATTGGCTTGGAGATACTCTAAAGCTTTTTGCCAAGACCCTTGTCGGGTTCATATCCTCTCCACGCTAGTATACTTTCTATCTTGCTACTCCACCACTTATCTTTCTCTATTGCATTGACCCGCTCAATGTGATGATAAGTTTCTCCCCCGAGCCTTCTTCTATTCTCAACCACCAGGATAGTCTGACGGTTGTAAATGGGGTTGCTCCCATCTCCATAGATAATCACCTCTTGATGGTTCCATTCGAACTTCACTGCCTGATGCAAAGTTGATGCCACAGCCCCAACGATGCGTATCCATGGCCATCCCAACAATAGGTTATAGGATGCAGATATGTCCAGCACCTGAAACTCGACATCAAACCATATGGGGCCCATCTGTAAATAAAGATTGATTTCCCCAATGGTAGCCCTCTAAGACCCGTCAAATGCCTTTACGTTCATGGTCCCTTCTTGTATCTCATACAGGCCTTTGCCCAACCTCTTCAGTGTTGTCAATGGGCAAATATTGAGACTGGATCCCCCATCTATCATAACTCTGGCAACAAAATTGTCCTCACATTGCACGGTAATATGTAGTGCCTTGTTATGATTCAAACCCTCGGGTGGCAGCTCGTTCTCGTGGAAGGTGATTTTGTGACTTTCTAGCACCTGTCCCACCATATTGGCCATCTCTCCACCATTGATGTTGTTAGGTACATATGCCTCACTTAACACCCTTAAGAGAGCATTCCTGTGCACTTCTGAATTTTGTAGTAGTGACAGGATAGATATCTAAGCAGGAATCTTGTTCAAATGATCTGTAACTGAATACTCTTTTGCTTGCACTTTCCTCCAAAGGTCTTCCGGGCCTGTTTCAATAACGGGCAGTCTGTTAGAAGCCTTCTTACTAGATTCTCCCAGTTTCTCTGGTGTATAGACTCTTCCCGTTCTGGTCATCCCTTGCACAACACTGGATTCTTCTATTTTGTTCTTTCATCTTCTTCTAGCTTCGGCTACATAATCCCAAGGTATAACCTTAGTATTGAAAGGCGGCATGGTTGACACTGTCACTGTGAAAGGCGTGGTTACTTCCACCTCGAATGGAACATGCGCAGTTGTGGGGGGTGTTTACTCAACTTCAAATGGAACTGATGCATCTATCTCAACCTCCACTAGCAACTGTATTTGTACTATAATAGGATTGAGCGTGACTGTGCGTTTCTTAGGATTGTCACCCTCTTTGATAAGCCCAATCGATCCCTCGGAATCCCATTCCTCATCGGTCTCTATCACATTGGAACCTTCACCCATATGATCTGGAAGGGGGTTGTTACGGACGTTGGGTATAGCTTCTTTGGCCTTAATGACCTTATTATCAATCAAGGTCTGGATCTTATCCTTTAGTGTTCGGCACTCGTCAATGGTGTGCCCTTTCATGCTAGAATGATATGCACAGGTCTTGTTTGGGTTGACCCATTGGGATGGATTCTCCACTGTCGCAGCAGGGATAAGAGTGATATAACCAGCAACCTTCAGCCTTTCATACAGCTGGGAAATGGGTTCGGCAATGGCAGTGTATTGTCTAGGTGATCTGCGGTGAAAGTTAGGCCGAGGTCTTGGCTAGTTTGGGCGGGTCAGAGGTGACTGAAAATGAGAGGGTTGGGAATTATATGTGTGATAAGCAGTGGCTGGTTGGGAATATCTGGGAGGTGATGGTTGATATGTGGGTGGAGGTGCTTGGTATGTAAGTGGGGAGGTTTGTTATACAAGTGGAGTTTTGGGTCCTTGGGCGACCATTACTGTTCCTGCATCTTTCTTCTTAGATATACCCCTTGACTGCAATGCTTTGTTTGTGGCCTGCAATGCCTCAAAGTTTGTCACCATACCTCTTTTAGTTCCCTCTTCAATCCTTTCTCCGAGTTTGATGATATCGAAGAACTTGTTATTTTAAATAACCATCAATCTTTCATAGTACTGCGGATCATGTGCTCTGACGAAGAACTTGTTCATCTGTTCCTCGTCCAATGTCGGCCTGACTTTGGCTGCTTCTGACCTCCAACGAGTGGCATACTCGCGGAAGGTCTCAGTGGGCTTCTTCTTTAAGTTCTGAATGTAGAAGACATCTGTCGCATTCTCTGTGTTAAACCTAAATCTGTCCATGAAGTAAGATTTCATACTCACACAGTTGGCCTATTTCTTGGGATCCTGGCTTATGTACCAGGATAAATCATCTCCTGTAAGACTCCTCATGAAAATCTTCATTCGGATCCTTTCATCCTTTTTGACCCCTACAAGCTTGTCGCAATAAGTCCTCAGGTGAACCCTGGGATCACCTATTCCGTCAAATATTTCAAACTTGGGAGGTTTGTAATTCTCTGGCAGTTCTACTCGGACTGTATGCATAGGTCTTCATAGTTTAGACCTTCTATCATTTTTCTCCCTTCGACACCTTGAACCCAACTGGTCAACTTCTTGAGCTCTTTAGCCAGGTTCTTAATGAGCATGTCCTTCTCGGAGGATTCTAGTGTATAGGATACGGGCTGAGTGGAGTGAGGTAAGGTTTCCACGTATATAGGGTTGTTTTGGTAACCGGGAGTTTGGGTATAATGATGATCATTGGTGGAATTCTGGGGTTCAGGAATGACTAGCGGGGTGTTTTGAGGAGTGCGGTAGGTGTTTTGCTGGTATTATGGTGGGATAGTTTGATTTTGTGGTGGGGTTGTATAATGGTGAGGTGCAGGAGGATTCAGTGGGCGTTTGTTGGGTGTGTTTTGCGGTGGTGCGGGGTTCTGAGTGTTTGAATTGTTGACATCTGGGATATTGAGTGTGAGGGATAGATTTACTAAGCTCCAGACCTGCTCGAGCTCACCCTGGAGTTCTAGTATTTTCTGCTCAAGTCGTGATACCACATCATTTGGGGCCTGACTACCTCGACCATCAGAAGCTTCTACATGTTCAACATGTATGTTGTTGTCTTTTCTTGTGCCGTTCAAATCATCCATCTTCGTTTTCCCTTTGCCTTTTGGTGGACTATGAGGAGGAGAAGTTGAAGGGCCTCTGGATCTAGTATGATAAGCTGATGATGCCAGTATGCGTGAACAAACCTTTGGGGACTGGGGATAATCAAAAGAAAGAAAGAAAAAATAAAAGGTAGCCAAGTCAGTAAGAGTTCTAAAAAGAGTATTTGCGGTATTTAAACACATATTGCGGAATGTAAATTCGCGTCCTATTTTGGGAGCCTCGTTTTGCCCGAGGTAGGCCTAGAGACAAGTTATTTTGGAGAACTTAGATGCCAAAAAATTCCTCATTTCATTAATATAAAAACAGATGAATCCCAAAACGACACTAGTATAATAAAAGATAAGTCATTACTAGCACTTGGCCTTATTACATTTAGGAAAAGCTGGTAAATCTAATCTACTTGGTCCTAGAAGGACTTTCCCCAGGCTTGATCTTTCCGGCTCCATCAATCCAGTCCCCTAGTTTGCGCATACCCAACAACAGGTTTACTCTTGCCAAAATGTCCTCCCTCACTTCGTTCAGCATTCTGGCAGTCGGTGATCCCAGAACATGGTTGCAACTTCTATCAACATGTTATTTGGTTGGATGTCTAACAGAGAAGGCGAATTTCCCAGAACCTTCTTCACATGTTTTTTGTCACTTGAGGAAAGATCTTCCTACCAGTCTAGTAGAAGTGGTGGTATATTTTGGACCATGCCGAACCTGGGGACCTCGTACCTCCTCTTCTGCAAAACAAATAAAGTTAGACCATTTCCCCCTCCAGATTCAACTACTTATATATCGATGATTAGCATATTGGCATTAGTTCTCCAAAATTAATGCACAGAACCTGGTTGTGTCCGTTAGGATTATGGAAACCTCGGTGGACATTTGGATAAGGTTTGTCTTAAAGGGTTATTATGTGGACAACATACTAACCCGACTAGGTTTGACCATGATGCATGTATAGTTATAATCAGAGTAAGGTTTCTATAGGGGTCTATATTGGTACCCTTAAGCAGAAAAATTGATGGGAAAATGCATGGAACCGTCGATTGCGCCGTTGATCGACTAGTTTTACCGCAAATAAGGCTTTCATAATTTAAAGAGTGATATATAGGAAGAGCGCAGCCACTCATCAAGTGTTGCTAAAGGATTGGTTATGCACGAGTGGAATATGATGTTGAACATGATTTATGCAGCAGTAAATAACATGTTGTCACGTATTTGCATGTTAGTAAAATAATAAATGTGGTATTTAATAATTGAAAGACGTTTAAGAAAGGAAAACAAAGAAATAAGCCAGTTTCTGCAGTAAAGGAAATCATAAATGCTTCAAAACGGACAATTAAATTCACATAAGGGGAGAGAGAAAGGGTGTGCACATATTAACAAAAGAAGCATGCTTAAGACTAATTTACAAAAAGCAAGTTTGTTATGGTAAAAGCCTAAAATCCCCAGCAGAGTCGCCATTCTGTCGCGCCCCCCTTTTTTTCCTCGCGGAATCGGGTGTCGACATTGATTTGGGACAACTCCCTTCCTTTTGGGAAAGGGGTATGGAAATTAAAGAGTCGCCACCAAACGAATTTATGGTGCGTTAGGGAACCTAATGCAAGAAATTCATAAAACCAGTCTATGTTACCAGAGATTGGATAAGGGCTTGAAATTACCTTGAGGAGAAGGTGTTAGGCACCCTTCGAGGTCCACAATGGTGGGTCTCGGCCAAACTTACTTAGTAAATTAGTCATTTAACAGATAAGCAGTCTAAGCACACATATGTAAATAAGATAAAAGGAGTTTAAAAGGTAAGCAGTCTGAGCACACATAAGTAAATAAGATATGGGAGTCCTAAGTTATTAGCCTATAGTATCACATCCGTACAATGCCCGGTAATCCTTCCTCAACTAGAGGGATTACACAAGACATTAGCGCACATGTCATCATATCCTTTCACTACCCGATTACCCTCCCCTTAGCGATTGTATAAGCAGTTTTAATTAAACAAACTCTAAGTGTGCATTACCCGTCCCTTCCTTGTGGTCCCGGAGGTGTTTAGGACCTCTATTTTTAGGCAGTTCTAGACTCTCCTAAAGTGTTTAAAAAGGAAAATATAAGCGACAAATAACAAACATGACTGTCAAGTAAGACAACAATTAAGGGGCCATGTTTACCTCCACAAATACACAGGCAATTAGCACGTCTCAAACAACAAGATTTCAGATGTTTCAGAAAAGGTCCTAGAATATGATATCTAAGTGAGCATGACAAATAGAGAATGTGCAGCATTATGTTAAGGCGAAGTGGTAAAGACCTAATCAGTTTGCCTACTGATTTTAGAACTTATTGAATCTGGGCAGTCACAAATAAATAAAACATAGTTTTACAATTTTTGTAAGGCCTTAATCACCTATAAGCTTGCCTTGGCGTGGTTCAGGGATATCCTATAACATGCTATCTAAAATGCAAAAAGAATTCTGGAAATTGACTAAAGGAAAACAGTTTGAGTTTTGATACATCCTATAAACATGCTTGTCTAGGTGATGAAATTGCTTTAAAACATTCTTATAGACAGGACGGTTATTGACTTACGCGATGTAGACATGATGTAAAGCAAATACAAACATAGTCCTAAAGCAGGATTTCTAATGCACACCAAGGATGGACATTTTTTAAAGCAGAATTGCAATGGTAACCTAATAACAGGATTTCTAGGTGATCATGATTATGCAGAAGCAGAATTCTGTAACAAATGAGGTAATGAACATATAACATTTCCTGGTATGCCAAGTGATCTAAAAGCATGGTAAACATGATATAAACCTAAAGCATGATTGCTAATGCGAATAACATAATATGAGCCTAAAACATGATTTCTAATGCAAGTGAACATAACATAGACCTAAAGGCATAATTTCTAATGCACGTAAACACAATAAAACCTAAAGCATGATTTCTACCTGGTCTCCCTACAAAAATCCATATACGAATCCCTCCCCTTTACTAATCTCCCCAATATCTGTTTACAAAGGTATTATTATAGACCATAAAGGAATTATATAATAAATATAAGTTGTGCTATAGGGAGCCTGAGATAGGCCCAAAGTGAACCTGGAAATATTAGGCCTTCAAAACAGTCCATGATGCCAAAGTTTCATAGCTAATAGGGTGTCCTGCTGTGTTAAAGTTCCCTAAGGACCTCAGGGATCCCGGGCAATGCTCACACCAAGATCCTTTGAATATGGAAGTGAATATGTGCAGTGTGGAAAAGGCCAGCCCCAGTGTGCCAGAGTTCGGAGGAATCTCATGGATTCCTAGGCAGTACAAACACTGGAGGGGCAGAACTTAAGTAATCTAAGAGTAGAAGTGAGAGTGCTTGACATAGTTGGAATAACTTTTGGAAAGCAGTAGAGGAGTAAAACATTTAGGACTAAAAAAATACTTTAAGAATGGACATAGTTTGGGAAAACATATTAAGAGTAAAAAAAACATGTTGAAAACCTTTTGATGGAAAGGAAGGTTCAGCAAACAACAACATGGTCACAAAAGCATCACATTGCCCAGATTCAACTTCAGTTTGTCAACTAGTTCTAGGTGTGCAAACAGTTACACAAAAGGGAGCAGGGATCAGAAACACCCAAGAACAGGATAAGCCTGAGAGCATACTGAGTAACAGATACGTGGAATAGGCAAGAATTTCAACAACCAAATTGATAATAACATAATGACCTAGAGTCTAGGTAGGAACAACCTAGGTCTAACAGCCAGGCTTAATGCTAAAGAAGTCATGTTAACTAAAAATAATGGACAGTAAAACACAGAAACTAAGTGTAGGAATGGTCATGCTGAAGACATGAGTCTAACTACACAGAATTAGTTATGCCAATTGAAGTCAATTAGATAGGAGTCTAAGACACAAAAGTAAGCACGCTGGTTGAAGAAAGTAAACAAGAAAGATGGGAGTACTTTAAACTAAAGTAAACATGTTGATTAAAGCAATGAACAAGAAAGTGTGAACTTAACATACTGATCAAACAATAAACAAGAAAGAATATAACATTAGGTACATAAGCGGTTAGTCTAATGCAGAAAAGACATGGATATTAACATGAATAGAGCCACTGATAATCATATAGATTTGAACTTCATAGTAGAATGGATGGCATTAGAAGCAGGAACATACCAGTTAAGGAAGCAAAGACAGAATGTGAAGTAGGAAGGATTTGCCAGTCTAGCCTTGGCTTTCAACCGGATAAACAAGCACTGAATACAAGTAGCAGAAAGAGAGATGAGAGAAAGTTTGTGTGTGTGTGTGTTTGAACTATTTTCCGTGTGTTAAAGAAACATAATGAGAGTGTATATATAGCCCTTAGGGAGTAAAAAAAATAAGGTAAAGATAATCACAGTTCAATCAATTAAGAGCAATCAACCAATTAGGGAATCAATTCCAATCGAGAAATCCGGAAAGGACCCCTTTAATTGGGGAGAGTCAGTTAACGGTCAGAAGTGGGACTCAATTAAGGTAAGAAATCATACCATATAAGGAGTCGGTAAAATCCCAAACCATACTGATAATTAATTAAGGCAAGTATAATCATATAAGGTCACAAATAAAAGAACAAGTGAAAATCTCAGCAAATACTAATTTTAACATGATAGTCATTTGAATCAGTAAAAAAATCTCAAAGAATACTGATTTTATAGGAAAGAATTATTCAAATCCCTAAATAGAAATCAGCTAAGTAAAAAAATCCCAAAGAATACTGATTTTAACGTGGAAAAATATTCAAATCCCTGAATAGAATTAGTTAATAAGACTGGTTCACAGAAATCGACATAATAACGAAACAAAATTGAAGAAATCAATATGAAAAACAGAAACATCTAGGGTTGAAGAATATACATGAAAATTAGTCAAGATAATGAAGAACACTTAGTTTAATCACTGAGAAGTTAGGAAAACCTTTGAAGAAAGTTTGAGACAAACCCTAATTTCAGAAAGAATGAATAAAATCGAAGCAATTAACTAGAACAAAAGATTTTTAAAAGAAAATACCCAATAATAATCGAATCATCTCAGATCTACGAAGATCAGAACATATTCAAAGACTAGTGAAAATAGGGTTTTAAGAAATAGTAGAAGTAAAAGAAAATCGGTCGAAAACCATAGATTTGAACAAAAATAAGCAAGAAACATTACTCACAACTAGAATGGCCATAGATGGGCATGTGAGAAAGGTTTTGAACAGAACCAGGTTTAATCTCTTTGAGATTCTCTCATAAATCAATGTAGTCGAACAACCAGAAGATGTAACAGGCCGGCAAGGGCAAGAAAAATCCATAGAAACCCCATAGACGGGGAGTTTTGCAGGTGACGGCGGCTAGGTTTTTAGGGGGTGATTGAGAGAGAATGGAGAGGAGGAGGGATTTAGGGGCGGCCGGGTTGAGTGAAATGAATGGGGTTAGGGTGTTAGGGGATTAATTATGGTAGGTTTAATCGTGGACCGTTGATCAAAATGATCAACGACCACGATTAAACGGGTGATTGGGTCGGGTTTATAGTCTTGGGCATAAGGGTTTTGGGATATCTTTTAAAGGAGTTTGGGCTAATTTTTAGGGGGTTAGGTCAGAAAATAAAAGGCCATTTATTAAATACTCACTTAAATGATAAAATAATTTTTAAAAATAGTCAATAAATGATAAAAAAATGATTTGTATGCATAAAATTGATTTAAAATAATTACCTAATATTATAAAAATACAAAAAGTCATTTTCTCGTGATATAAGGTAATTATACACTCGTGGGTTATTACTGCAAAGTTATTGCAATTATAACCCTAAAAGGTAAGTACGACTATTCGTAAAATAATTAAAGCTTAGTATAAATGTAAATGATAAAATTAAGCAATAAAATTGTCATAAAACCAATGGTGATGCAATTAGTAATTGTCTATATAATATAAAATACTGGGATAAATTAATTAAAATCTTTAAAAAATGTAGAAATTATGGAAAAATATTAATTGATGTTCATGCATTATTTTGAAAAGATATATGCATTTTGAAAATAATATAGGAAAAATTGGGTATCAACAGTGCTTGTGCTATATGAGCCTCTCCGGAATCTGTACACCCCCAGTAAGCGCAGTCGACTATTTTATGGATCGGGCTGCACATCGCAGCGGTTATTGTATGGTACCTATTGAGTGTGAGTACTGAGTGTGAGTGCTGATTGACGAGAGTTAAGTCATGAGTGACTGAGAGGCTTGCCTGAGAGGCTTAGTTGTGAGTGATATTGTGCCCGAGGGGCTTATTTGTTATGAAACTACTGTTTTCATTTTTCTTTACATTTTTGCCTCTAAATGATAAATGTTGAACCAATGTTTTATATGAGATTTCAAACTGGAAAACTGGTGTTTTATGAAACTTTCGGAACGTGGATTCCTGACTTGATTTATTTATTCCACTGTTGTTTATTATATGAATTTACATGATTTTAAAAGCTCGTCACTGCACTCAAGTCTTTATTTATATTTGTTACTTACTGAGTTGGCGTACTCACATTACTCCATGCACCTTGTGTGCAGATTCAGGTGCCAGGATCGAGGGAGATTTGATTCGTCCTCATTGGAGCATTTATCAGAGACCGTGAGGTAGCTGCACGATGTTCGCAACCCTACCATTATCCTTTCTATTTTGTCATTATTTACATTTCCTAGACTTGTTGTATTAAGGAAATCGTGTCAGATTCTGTGTTCCTTTTAGTTGCTCATGACTGTTGACTCCCGTTTTTGGGATATTGTTTAGATGTTTTCCTTCAATTATCTGAAAAACCAAGTCTTTACTGCAGCTTTCGCTTCTACCGCTGAACCTTCTACATATGCTGAAGCCAGTAAATATCCAAGATGGATAGAAGCAATGCAAGAAGAAATAAAGGTATTAGAAAGCAATAACACTTGGACATTAGTCAAATTACCTGAAGGAAAGAAACCTATAGGAAGCAAATGAATATACAAGATGGAATATCAAGCTTCAGGGGAGATAGAAAGGTTTAAGGCTAGGCTTGTAGCCAAAGGTTATAACCAACAAGAAGACATTGATTATCAAGAAACATTTTCACATGTGTGAAAATAGTAATTGTTAGAACAATATTGGCACTAGCAGGTGCTAGACAATGACCTGTACATCAAATGGATGTATACAATTCTTTTCTTCAAGGTGATTTACTTGATGAAATCTTTATGGATCTACCTCAAGGATTTGGAAGTCAGGGAGAAAAGATGGTATGCAGACTTACCAAATCTTTGTATGGATTAAAGCAAGCACCAAGACAATGGAATGTGAAAGTATCTGAAGCTCTTATAAAATTACAATTCAAGCAAAGACAGTATGATCATTCCTTATATATAAAAGGACAACTAAATATATGGCACTTGTTCTAATATATGTTGATGACATACTAACTGGTGACAATTTGAAACTCATTGAAGACAGCAATAATTCTCTGCAGAAATTTTCAAAATGAAAGATCAGGGGGAGTTAAGATATTTTCTAGTCTTAGAATTTTGTTAGATCCAGTGAAGGGATTTTTATGCATCAGAGGAAATATCCATCGGAACTCATTGCAGAAGTAGGATAAACATCATCTAAACCAGCAGCTACACCGATTGATACAAATGTGAAGCTTACAAAAATATGTAGCTTTCCCCTCTATTGTATCATTCTAAAGTTATTACTTTATTTTCGAATTAAATTTCTCCCAATTCAAGATTCAAGAGATACAAGAGATGAGCTATTCTCACTAATAGAATTCCCTTCACTTTTATTGCGTAGCTTTACTATTTTGTTCATCATTTGTGTATTTTCACATTGTTCTTATTTGGGAAAGTAAATCAAATCGGTTGTTGGTGTCCTAAAATACAAAATTATGTGACCTATTAATTTAATTTTAGGTTAAGCACTATTAACACTTTTAATTCTTGAGATATCCGAGTAAAGGACGCACATAATATCGGCCAGTTGCGAAAATTAGGAAAGTCATTTTTTTTTCTTCTCTTTTTTGAAGGAACTATCCTTTCACATACATATCAAGTGTAATGTTTTCACTTTCACTCCCGAGCTCCAATCACTCCATCCTAGCAAAGGAGGAAAAAAAATGAAAGAAGGAGAAATAGAAGGGAAAATGGTACAACTGTCACCTCTTTTTAACCATACTTTTAAAGATTTTCTTATAGAAATAACCGAACAAATTCACTATTTATTTTTCTTAACTAGTATATATAAATTTTACGTTAATTATACATGATTATGTTTCATGTGATGGATAATGGAGCAATTGAGGGTAAACAAAACATGACCTTTCACCATTTTAATATGGTATAATTATGAATGATGCATATAACGTAACGTTAAGGTTATATATCATAATAAAAATGTGCTAACGTAGTTGACCTTCCTCAAATTCATGTGGCTTTTATAAAGTATACTCAAGGATATATACGGCTATATTATGTGATCCTTGTGACAATCGAGAGATATTAATTACAGTTGTACTTCTTCGGGTATTTTTAATTCTTTTCATAAATAACTTCTTGGATCTACCACTTATTTAAGTCTTTTTTTTTTTTCTTCCTATGAAAAGTATCCGGTCTTACCTAGTAGAGACGACTTAAGGATTTTCATTTGATAATAGTTCAACCTTCAAAACTTTTAGCGATGAATTTACTATAATTATGGACTCACACTTAATATTTGTCAAAATTTTATTTTATATATATTGTGTTTCATATCAAAAGTATTGGATTAGATAGAACCTATAATACTAAGGCTAAATCCGCCTCTATTCCCTCGTAAATAATAAAAAGAATTTGAATTTATTCCTAGCTGTTACATAAATTGCTTTCACAGAATACAGCTTTATGTCGACATATCATATTTCATTTTTTTTAAATTTCTTTTTCTCGTTGTAGACAACAAAGTTGTGGGTGGAGCAATTTACAATATCGCACACTGCCATTATTTTGATAAATAAACACTGAACTGATAAATACGGCACATAGTCATTATTTTATTCTATTTTTATTTTATTTGTGTGAAGATCGATGAGCTAGGACTTCTACCATTAAAAAATAAACGAAACCAAAAATTACTCCTCATAGGGACTCAAACCAAAAAACTGTTAAAACTAAACGAATAGCCTCAACTAGACGTAAGTAAATGTATATGATTACTCCTCATAGGGACTCAAACCAAAAATTATTGAAGCATTTAAAAAAAGTAAAACTCCTCTCTCACTGGAATTGATTTCTATTAAAAGAAACTTGTAGTGTACTTTCTTTTTTTTCATTTCACTGCTAAAAGTTCGGAAAAAAGCGACCACCAAAAGCGATCAAAGATGGTAGCTAAACAATGAAAAAACGATCAAAATGCGTCCAACCTGACTTGGTCGTTATTTTGTTGGTCCCTTTACCTTAGGGACCAAAGTTGGTCGCTAATTAGCGACCAACTTTGGTCTCTAAGGTAAAATGACCAAATATTCCGGGTATACAATACAGCGACCAACTTTAGTCGTTTTAATATTTTAATAATATAAATTTAGCGACCAAAGTTGGTCTTTATAATTAAATTATATTTTTTTTATTTATTATTATTCAAAAAATAGCGACCAACTTTGGTCTATAAACCAAATATTATATTTTTAAATCTGGAATATAGCGACCAAAGTTGGTCGCTTTTTTTTAAATTTTTTAATATTGTTTAAACATAAGCGACCACAATTGATCGCTAATTTATAGAATTTAATTTTTTTTATACATAAGCGACCAAAACTGGTTGCTAATTCCCAGAATTTTTGTTTTTTTAAACAGAACAGCGACCAAAGTTGGTCGCTTTTTAGGAAATCTGGGTTAATTAGTGACCAACCTTGGTCGCTATTGCCCAGGAAAAAAAAAATTAAAATAGAAAGCGACTAACTTTGGTCGCTTTTCTGGATATAATTTTGGCAGAAACTGCCTGTTTTGGCAGCTACACCACCTGCAAGTATACCAAATTTCCTATTACAAGCAACAACATCAACAATACCAACAATTAAACCAACAACAACAACAACAATATAACACAATAACAACATTAAAACCAACAAAGTATAAAGTTCAATAGAACTAACAAAACTAAGTTAACACTTATTATAAGCCCATTCAAAAATCGGTTCTATTGTCTAGTTCAAAGTATATAAAAGTACTCAAGGACTGTTTCATTCAACATCGTTATCATCATCGTCTGATGAATCTTCATTATCAAGACGGTAATAAGAAGGGTCATTTTGTGGAGGACGAGAATAACGATCGTAGGGAGGACGGGAGGAACAAGCACGGGGAGGACGGAAGAAACGCTCATGTTCAAGTTGAGCCTCTGGCAATGACTCGCGAGACCGGGGAATCGGAAAAGCTCCAGAAGCTAGGAGAGCTTTGAGCTGAGTTTGCATGCCATGGTACTGAGCTTGCGTGCCAACGTACTGAGCATCTCTAAGCTTTTCTCTTTCCTTGGCCGCTTCTAACTCGGATGTGAGCTTTGTCACAGTCTCCCGCATAGCGGAGAGGCTCTCCCCATGAAGTTGCTCGCCTTGCAAGGAAGTCCCTATTCCTTGCATTCCATAGTGATAGCGATGGAATTTCTTAGTAGGAAGTCTGTATACCTTCCCCCATTTTCCACCGTCAGTAGCCTCCATCCATATTCTTTCAGCATCCTCGTCCGAAAGTTGGATTGCCTCGCCCGACTCATTAGGTGGCTGACTGCATATGAATTCCTGCACGTCAGCTGTGAAGCGATCCTATAAGAAAAATTAGACTGAATTAGTATTTCAAAATCTATATAAGAGTAAATCAAAATACTTAATGAAAAGTGAAAACTTACATGTACAGTCGAGGCTCGGCCCTCGACCCACCTTTCTTGATCTGTCTCTTTCTTCTTCTTGACAATATGAGTCTCCTTGAATAACTCATCTTGCTTCATTGGACGCCCCAACTTCTTTTCTTGAAAACTCATAAATTTTAGTTAATAAATAGAATAGATATACTTTAAAAATTAAAATAAATTAATAAATTATGTACCAATCTTCTTTTTATTGTCTCTTGGTTGATCGCACCTCCAGTTTTCAAGGAGCCTCCCTTCTCGGATGCACGAGTTTTCTTTCCTTTTTCGCTTTTCTGGAAGAAGGTTGCGGTAAGCCATTGCCTTTTGGAAATCCTCCCATAAATGTTGAAGAAACCAACCAGGCTTCTTGTTGAACTGTCTAGCTTTGGAGAAACTATGTTAATCGCTTTTGAGCTTTGAGATTAAAATTTGTAGCCACTTCCGCGCTATAGCAGTGTTCCCATACACACTAGCTCTGTATTTCAAAAGTTAAATTTTATATGGAAATATCATAAATATAAATAATTATACTGCATAAAAGAATATTTATACCTTAAATTCATTGAAAATTTGCTCCTTCAGCGTGAATGGGAATTCACTCCAACTCGTATAGGGGGCATCATAAAGCTTTCTGGTGGCTTTGGTGATTATCCTCGTAGTAACATTACTCGGGATGAACCTGCAATTTAACAAAAAAAACACATTAATATCTTAGTACAAACTGTACAAAACAATAAACATAAAAATAACAAATTACTCTTACCCATCACCCTCAGGGACTACGATGATCATGCCATACTGATCATAATGCACCTTCTCGTCATCATCAACATCATCGTCCGAAACTTGTTCATTAGAGGCATGTGTGGAAGGTGTAGGGGGTCAGAGCTACTATCTCGCAGGCGAAGGCCTGAAATAGATGGAGTCCCTGATGAAGATGGTTGTGATCCCTGTGACTGCGACATAGCTGGATCGACAGCAAGCGGCTATGACACTGATGGTTGTGATACTGATGCATGTGACCCCCGTGGCTGTGACACGGATGGAGGTGATCTATGTGGTCGTGAGGCAGCTGGACTGTATGACGGACGTACAGTCCTATGGCCCTGTGATGAAAGACCCTGTGTCTGCACAAAGATGTAAGGCTGGTGATGTTGTGGCACCTCATAATAGCCATCCGGTGGAGGATAAGACATAGGTGCAGGCATCAGCATCTTTGAAGAGGGTAGTAAATGTCACAACCCCAGTTCGCCCTCCTTGAACATGTCGTGACGGCACCTAGTTCTTAATACTAGGTAAGCCTAACAATTTGGAATAACAACATAATTGCGGAAATAAGTAAGTAAAAGAAAGCTAAACGATCAAAAAGGAAAAACTATATATAAAAGCCACTTGGCATATACAACCCAAAATAATGCTGAAGTCTACAACATTACCCCAAAACCCGGAAACTCACGGGAACCACAGGCTAACAGAATATAATACACTGCTCTAACTCCAGAATAACTATACAACTGAAAGGAGGGATAAACTTTTCACAAAAGCTAGAATAAGATAGAGACTCCTAGTCTGCGGACGCGGCAGATATACCTCGAAGTCTCTGATGTATCTCTCAACCTCGGGGATAGTGCGCCTGAGTGGAGGTACCTGGATCTGCACATGAAAAACATGTGCAGGAAAGGGCATGAGTACACTACAACGGTACTCAGTAAGTGCCAAGCCTAACCTCGGTCGGGTAGTGACGAGGTAGGCCAGGGCCCTACTGAGATCAAACAATATAATAGGAATTTACAGTATGATAACAGGCGGTAATAATGAGTACATGGGTGAAATAAGACAGGTCAAACAAGGAAATAACTAAACACAAGAATAGAGTAAACCTGGAATATGTACAGCATAATAGCAATGGTAACAACGAGGACCTCCCAGGATACCGTCCTATAGTCCTTTTCTGTATATCCAAAGGATCTCCCGGGATACCGTCTGTAGTCCTACTATCAGTGTGCAGGGGGATCTCCCGGGATAACGTCCCGTATTCCCAAAGTAAATAAGTAGGGGGATCTCCTGGGATAACGTCTCGTAGTCCTAAAGTAAATATGCAGGGGGATCCCCCGGAATAACGTCCCGTAGTCCCAAAGTAAATATGCAGGGGGATCTCCCGGGATAAAGTCCCGTAGTCCCAAAGTAAATATGCAGGCACAATGAGAAGACATTCAGAAATAGGGTTCAAAATACAAGGCAACAAGTAGTCCTAGCCTAACATGCTTCACGTAGTACAATTAAAGCATCTTAAGCAAATAGGCAATTTAAGTCAACTAGGCATGCTTTTCTAAACTAACATAGGCTATAATTGCAAGAAGAATAAAGCAGGTAAGAAAGAAACTCAGTCTGAATATTTAAAGTAAAACCGGATTTTCAACAATTTGCAAAAGTACGTGCTCGTCACCTCACGCACCAGGAATTCAATTACCAAACATCACATATTAAGGGGAAAGGTCCCCACACAAAGTTAGACAAGCCACTTACCTCGAATCGGCTCAAAATCAACTTGAAACCACACGTTTTCCACGAGTATCAGACTCCAAATGTCCCAAATCTATAAAATTCAATTACATATCATAAATAACATCTCATGCAACCGATCATACTGTTTAATTCAAGCTAAGGCGCGAAATTATGTAAAAATGACCAAAACACCCCCTCGGCCCACAACTCGGAATCGAGTAAAAGTTATATTTTCCGGACACTCATTCACTCACGAACTCATTTAACCAGAAACAATCTAAATCCGATGCTAAAAACCCACAATTTTCAAAAATTTTGGATTGGGAACATCTCTTCCCTTCCTATGGTAATTCCCCCATTTTTGATAATTAAACTAAAGAAAACAATGGGAAATAATGGTCTAAAGGTGGATTAGGATTAGAAAAAATATGCCTATGATCCTTCTCTTCCAAACCCACTGAAAATTGCCACTTCTTGAGCTCTTACCCGATTTTTAGAACAATGAGATGAACTCTCGGATTTTTGGAATAAAACACACAGGCAATCCGCACCTGCGGATTCGATCACCGCACTTGCGGTACGACACCTGCGAAAGATGCACTGGGGCCGCACCTGCGGTCGTTTGGTCGAGCCTGCGGTCCCGCACCTGCGGAACCCAGGTTGCACCTGCGACCACTGGTTAGTCACCCCTCCCCCCCCCCTATCGCACCTGCAATTAAGGCCACCGCGCCTGCGAGGCCACACCTGCGGAAAAACCTTCGCAGGTGCGAAGACACCAGAAGGTATCTGGTTCAGCAACAACAACTCGCAAACTTCACCTGTTAAGCATCCAAAACAACCCCGAGGGCCCCAGGACCTCAACCAAAACCACCAACCAACCCTAGCACCTTATTTGAACTAGGTCGAGCCTTAAAAACACGTCTCTTAACATCAAAACATCGATTATGCATAGGTTCAAGCCTAGAAACTTAAGAAAATTCAGAATTCACACCCGACGTCGAAACACGTCTAAACTCATCCGAATGACCTCAAATTTTGCACACACATCCCAAATGACATGAAATAACTACTGCAACTTCCAGACTTCCTTTCCGACCCTCAGATCAAAAATTCACTATCGGAACGGAAACTCCAAAAAAATTCAAACTTCAGCATTTCAAGCCTAAATGAACTACGGATTTCCAAAATACATTCCGAACATGCTCCCAACCCCGAAATCACCTAACGGAGCTAACGGAATCATCATATTTCCATTCCGAGGCCGTCTTCACACTGCTCCGACAAGTGGAAACTTTCCAACACTTAAGCTCTTATTTAGGGACTAAATATCCCAAAACTCTCCGAAAGTTAAAACCGAACATTCCGGCAATTCAATTAAGCAGAGATAGACTTGGGAAAAATAGTTAACAGGGGATCGGGGCATTAATTCTTAAGACGATCGATCGGGTCGTCACAGTAAAGATGGAGGAATACCTTCTACCCTCCTCTTTCCCTTCCTAGCCTTTTCTCGACCCCGAGAACTAGTAGGGTCATCGTTACCTCGACCCTTGCCTATAATTTGCATAATATCATACATATTTAGATTGAAACATATAAGAAACTAGCTATAAAATGAGAGTTATTAAAGAAAGCAACTTTTTAAAGCTCATCGACGTATTGTTGCTCGTCCGAGAATTCTTTTTCCTCACTAGTTTGAGCTTCATCATTTGATTCTTCTTCCTCATCTATAATTGTTACTTCATCTATATCAACTTCTTCCATATGTGTGCAGGATGTTCCAAATCATTTTCTAAAAGTTTGTCCACTATTTGGTGAACACTGGAGATATCGTTTTGATAAGCAACATCTAACACATTCTCAACTTCCACCCTACCTACAGGCTTAGTTTTAATTACAACCCACTAATCAGACTTATTCCGCCGCAATGGATAAGGAGCATAATACACTTGCCTAACATTATGTGCAATTATAAAAGGATCATAGCGACCATACTCCATCGTATGATTAACCTCAATTATGTTGTATTGGTTGTGTACTCTTGTACCTCTTCTTGGATGTGGGTCAAACCACTTGCACATAAAGAGTATCAATTTCTTATATGGCCAATCTGCATATTCTAGTTCAATTATTTCTTTGAGCACACCATAATAATCAATATCTCCAACTTGGTTTCCATCACCTCCTTGAACTCACACCCCGCTGTTGTTGCTATTTTTATTTTTAGAGCAATTCTCTGTATGAAACTTATAACCATTCACAACGTACTTAGACATTGTTGTCACCTGAACCCCAGGTCCCCAAGATATATCTTTCAAAAATTGATTTACACCATTATTTGGATCATTTACCTACATATTGTTAAAAAAATTCATAAGTTAGCGTAACTTCCAAACATTGTTTACCTACATAGTGTTAGAATATTATAAGGATAAACTTACAAATTGTTTGAACCACGTATCATATCCCGTATATACATCATCATGGCCAAATTGACCCACAAAGTGACTGTGACACATCAAATATTTTTAGTAGTTGCATTGAGATGTAACCACATTAAATTTTATATTTTGATAACTACTAAATCAATACTTACTTGAGAAATGGTACAACTTCGGGACAATTTAGTAACACATGAAGTGTAGCTGACTTGTACTCCATATCACTCAAACTTCTCTTTCTAACATCCTTAGAACATCGACCTGGTTGATTGAATATGGACATAGGCGGATATAATGGATCATTCACACATTCGACCGTGTTCCTATTGGGCCTATTCCTAGCACATCTCACCTTACTCTCAAAATAATAAGAGCAAAAATGAGAACTTTCCTTTGCAAGATAAGCTTCGCATATAGATCCTTCAATCATATTCCTATGCTTAACAAATTGTTTGAATTTTCCAATTGTCCTATATAATTTCAGGTTAGCCAAGAACATTCACATAAAACAGAAAATTACATGAAACTTATAATATTACCTCTCAAAGGGATACATCCATCTGTATTGAACATGCCCTCCAAGTCGTGCCTCGTGTACAAGGTGGATTGGAAGGTGTTCCACGACATCAAAAAAACCACATGGAAATATATTTTCCATCTTAGTAGATGTTACACAAATGTTCTGATCCATCCAGAGTAGGTTTTATTCCCTTAATATGGAAGAACACAAGTCTTTGAAAAATAAACTAATCTCTATGATGGGTTTCCAGATTCTTTCAAGCAAAGCACAAAATGCAATAGGCACTAAGGTCTCCATGAAAACATGACAGTCATGACTTTTCAAATGGCTCAACTTCCCTACCTCCATATCAACTTTTTTTCCAAGATTCGACTCATAACCCTCAGGCATATTCAATTTCGTTACCCAATCATAAATTTGCCGTCTTTCTTCCAAAGTGAATGTGTAACTTGCTTTAGGATTGAATATCTTACCATTATTTTCTGTCTACAAGTATAATTCAGGCCGCATGCAATGTTCTTGTAAGTCCATTCTATCCTTCGGGTTATCCTTTGTCTTACCTTTAACATCCATCACTGTGTTGAAAAAATTGTCAAAATAATTCTTCTCAATATGCATGACATCAAGGTTGTGACGGAGAAGATTATCCTTCCAATAAGGCAACTCCCAAAATATACTT
This sequence comes from Nicotiana paniculata, assembly GCA_005239505.1. Classification (NCBI taxonomy): domain Eukaryota; kingdom Viridiplantae; phylum Streptophyta; class Magnoliopsida; order Solanales; family Solanaceae; genus Nicotiana; species Nicotiana paniculata. The sequence goes on along the minus strand of ML328444.1, from coordinate 2,460 downwards.
TGTTTCGTCCAATTATGAGTAATGCCGTATCCGGGGAATCTATAAGGTGGAGTTTCAGTAACTTTACTGAAGTTATAGACCCTCTCCCAAATTTCCTCACCTGATAGTATCGGAGGTGGAGAATCATACTCTATTTTATTCTTTTTGAATGCATTTTTCATCCTTCTAAAGTCATGATCAGGAGGCAAGAATTGACGATGAAAATCAAACCATGATTGCTTTCGGCCATGTTTCAAAGTGAACGCTTTACTATTTTCCATGCATTAAGGACAAGCTAGCTTACCAGCAGTCATCCACCCAGATAACATTCCATACGCAGGAAAATCGTTAATTGTCCACATTAATTTAGCACGCAAATTGAAATTATGCTTGGTTGATATGTCATATGTTTCAACACCATCGTACCACAATTGTTTTAGTTCATCAATCAAAGGTTTCAAATATATATCAATCAAACTTTTCGAATTACATGGACCGAGGATAATACAATTTAAGAATATATATGGACTAGTCATGCACAACTCGGGTGGTAGATTATAAGGTGTAAGAAAGACAGGCCAACATGAATATGGTGTCGCAGATACAGAAAAAGGCGTGAAGCCATCCGCACACAGACCTAATCGAATGTTCCTTGGTTCACTAGCAAAATCTGGATATGTCCTATCAAAGTGCTTCCAAGCTTCTCCATTTGAAGGATGACACATAACACCAGGTGGTCTTCTATTTTCAAAGTGCCATCTCATATGAGAAGCAGAACTCTTCCAAGCATATAACCTCTTTAACCTAGGTATAAGAGGTAAATAATGCATCGCCTTGATAGTGACCATATTCCCACTGGAAAGCCTCTTGAAACGAGGCTTGTCGCAAAATTTACAACTGTTTAAAAAAAAGTTAAATCATCTTTATAATATAACATGCAACCATCTTCACAACAATCAATTCTCATTCACAAACGTCCTACCTTAGAAACCAATCTCTTTGCCTTATAGAAATCACCAGGTAAGTTGATATAAGGGTCAACTAGTTCCCTCATAAGGTCAATGAAAGAGTCCATTGCTGCTTAAGAAATATTCCAATCAGATTTTATACTTAGTAATCTAACTACAACAGACAACTCATAGCGCGAACTTCCTTCCCTTAATGGACGACTAGCTTCCTCTAATTGTTCAAGAAAATGTTTTGCGTCATCATTAGGAGTTTGTTCAACATTTTCGTTGGGCTCACTCCCAAATTGCATCCCAAAAGCATCTGCAACCATATCATGAATTCTAGAATCACGATTTGTATTCTCCACCGATCTACTACTTTCACCCGCAACCATGTTATAAAATCTCCCATTGTTACCATTGACCTCTCCATGATTAGTCCACACAAAGTAATTCGCTATAAACCCCTTCCTATAAAGATGAAGTCTAACTTCCTCAGGTTTTTCAAACCTCATACAGTCGTACCTAACACAAAGGCACCTAATTAATCCTTCACTTTGGTATGGTGGAAGTTTCATTGCATGTCTAATAAAGTCATCAACCCCTTCTACAAAATCCTCCCACAATCCCCGCCGATTAGGATAATTCCTATTGTACATCCAAGTACGATGTTCCATCTATACAAATAAAACAAGAACAAATTAATTTAGTTAATTCATATCTTAATCTTTTTTTAGTTAATTAATTTCATATCCTAAAGGTTCAACTCATATCCTGAAAGTTCAATTTATATCCTAAAATTTCAATTCATACACAAAAATTTCAATTCATATAAAAATGTTCAATTCATATAAAAAAGGTTCAATTCATATCAAAAAGGTTCAATTCATAGCAAAAAGGTTCAATTCATAAATTAGATGTTCAATTCATATCCTAAAATTTCAATTCATATCCTAAAAGTTCAATTCATATCATAAAGGGTCAATTCATATCCTAAAGGTTCAATTCATATCCTGAAGGCTCAATTCATATCCTAAAGGTTCAATTCATACCCTAAAAGTTTAATTCATATCCAAAAATTTCAATTTATAAACTAAAATTCAAATACATAAACTAAAAGTCCAATTCGTATCCTAAAAGTTCAATTANGTTCAATTCATATCCTAAAATTTCAATTCATATCCTAAAAGTTCAATTCATATCCTAAATGCTCAATTCATACCCTAAAGGTTCAATTCATATCCTAAAATTTCAATACATATCCAAAAATTTCAATTTATAAACTAAAATTCAAATACATAAACTAAAAGTCCAATTCATATCCTAAAAGTTCAATTCATATCCTAAATGCTCAATTCATACCCTAAAGGTTCAATTCATATCCTAAAATTTCAATTTATAAACTAAAATTCAAATACATAAACTAAAAATCCGATTCATATCCTAAAAGTTCAATTCATATCCTAAAAGCTCAATTCATATCCTAAAATTTTAATTCAACACTAATTAAACTAATTAGTTAATAAAATTAATT
>ML328443.1:0-14803 GCA_005239505.1 Nicotiana paniculata | reverse complement strand
GAAAGCAAGGAGTCACCTGACCACGTATACAAACTTGACAAGGCTCTATATGGTCTCAAACAAACACCAAGAGCATGGTACGAACGATTATCAAAATTCTTACTAGAACGTGGGTACAAACGAGGAAAAATTGATAGTACCTTGTGCTTAAGGGAAAAGGGTAAGGATCTCATGGTTGTGAAAATATGTGTGGATGATATTATATTTGGGGCGACTTCTGAAAAATTGAGCAAGGAATTTTCTATGCTAATGGGAAGTGAGTTTGAGATGAGTATGATGGGTGAGCTAAACTTTTTCTTAGGCTTTCAAATTAAGCAAAACCCAAATGGAACAATGATCCACCAACAAAAGTATGTGAAAAAATTGCTCAAGAAGTTTAAAATGGAAGACTCAAAAGAAATAGACCCTCACATAGCCACAACTACAAAATTGGATGTGGATGAACCTGGTTCATCTGTTGATCAGAAGTTATACAGAGGGATGATTGGGTCTCTATATATCTCACTGCCAGTAGACTTGATATTGTGTTCAGCGTGGGATTGTGTGCTAGGTTTCAAGCAAATCCAAAGGAGCCCCACCTCACTGCAGTAAAGAGAATTTTGAGATATTTGAAAGGCACCACTGATTTGTGCCTTTGGTATCCTAAAGGTAGTAATTTCGACAGAGGTCATACGGCCTGATCCAAAATAAAAATTTTAAATTGTGTACTGCTGAGGGACGAATGGAACGAACAATAGATGCATCTATTCGCTACTGAGGTGTCACACCTCCTTTTTCACCCCCGCAAGGTGGGATAAGGGAGTTTTTTTCCACTTTAAGTGACATTATTCGATTTTGGGATTATTTATTAATTTCAGAGTCACCATCCGGATTTTTTACGATGTTCCGGGATACCGCGTTAAAGAATCCCAAAAACCGAGGAAATTTTTACTCTGTTTTGATTTGTCTGCGCACCAGAAATCCGAGTAAGGAATTCTGCTAACCCGGGAGAATGTGTTAGGCATTCCCGAGTTCCGTTGTTCTAGCACGGTCGCTTAACTATTAATATTTGGCCTAGTTGTCTGATGATTTACATATTTTTTGCCTATTGCATTTAACCGTTTAATTTTTAACCGCTTTAGTATTTATGGATTTATCTTGAAATAAGTCACGATGTCATGCACTTATTTATTTTTGGGACATATTATAACTGTGCCACATGAAATGCACCCGAAATTATAACATGTGATTTTTATTATAGTTCGAAGTTGAAGACAGGGACATGAGTTGTCGCACCCGCGTGTAGGTTACGTAGCCAAGACTATGGTCGTGACGATTTTATAATGCCCGTTTGTGGCGATGTTTGAGTTTTCTATTTTTTCGCGAGAGTGTTTTAGTTTTAAGATGATTAGGATGTTTATGGATTTATTTTAAACAAGTCACGATGGCGTGTACTTGTTTTTTTTGAGAAGATGGAAAACACATCACATGAAACCACCCGTGGTTGCTATGTACGTTTTGTCAATGTTTGGAGTTGAGGGTGGGGGAATGAGTTGCCACTCCCGAGTTATGGTAATTTGAGATAATATTCAACCTTTATCAAATTTCAATCTAAATGTCTCATTCTACCTAGAAGATCGCCTAAAATGATATTCATTAGTCTAAGGATAACAGGTTTCGGGCTATGGCCATATTTTAGCCCCAAATTGTTTCGACCCTTTTGGCCAATCCCAATTGTGACTAGTTTGTAGGAAGGCCACTAGTTTAGGAAATTCAGCTAAGTCTTAAGGGTCTTTACTTTCTAGTTTGGTGAATAATAAGAACCATAGCAGTCAAAAATAAATATTTATTCATGCATACACTTATAAGCATACAAACACCTTATTTACTGTTTTTCGGCCTTGAATTCGTAAGCTAAAATTGTCTATTGTTCTTTGTGAGAACTTTGTAATCTTGAAAGAATAGCATGGCATAAAAAGGTTTTACCAGTTCAAACTTTGCAGTTTTTTGTCCATTTTTAGATAGCCTAAACACAGATAAAATCGTATTTTTAAGGTACAAATATTCATACATCTATCTCGAAAAAAATAAAAAAATGTGAGATAAGTTAAAAATATTTTGAATCTTAAATTTCTATTCATATTGAAAGATACAGAATCTGAAATAACATGATTCCAAAATTCTAGCAAATGTTTACATGGAGATAAATTCATACTTTTAATTGAACGTCTACTTTCATCATACTACTTCTTAAAGCAGATAACTCTAATCCTTGGGCCCGTCTACTCCCTCACGGCCTGATAGCCTAAGGAGTTAAACTTGATTAAAGCTTTAGTGGGTTGTTTCATCAAGCTGGCCCAATTCTGGATTTAGCTGGAAAAAAAGTAAGAAACCTGGAATAATAGTGTACAGTATTCAGTCCATATTTACAACTAAAAATACAAAAAAAATATATATATTATTACATTATCATTTCACTATGAAATACAATTTCCTTAAAGGAAAAACAATAAGTAACAAAGTAAAGAGAGACAACACTGCTCCTGCGCAAGTCGTCCTTCAGAGGCTTTGAAATCTATATTTTTTGTCTATTTTCTTAATCACCAGGCGACTAACTTAACAGACACATTCTAGGCATGTTGTAAGGCAACATGACCATTATTGGGTCAGGTTTAATCCTAATCATGCAATAGTGTCAATTCTAAAGGACAGAACGTACTTTGGTGCACTCTTCTTGGAATGAATCTGACCATAAAGAGGTCAGGTTCAACTCCGAAGATGCGAACCCGTCAACCCTTTAATCATTCCACGGGTTATTGCCTAAATTCATACAATGATTTGACTACTCTTAGGCATTTCTTAAGGCATGAATCTGACCATTTATGGGTTTAGATTCCTGTCTTAACGCCCTTTTGTAATAATAATCTAACTATTCTATAACTGTTTATGCATGATTATAGGGGGAATCTGACCATGAATGGGTCAGACTTTTAATCCTATAATGCCAACACAAAACTAAGTCTAAGTTGGAGACTTGCTTAATGAGTCTCTTCAGTGATCACGGAAACACAAATAAAAGCATCTTTTAATCTAAAACTATAAGTCCAAAATTTTGCTATTTGGACAGTAGTAACAGCAGACCTTCAAACATTTATAGGATGAGTCATACCATAAAGGAGGTTAGACTCAACCTTGATGATGCTCTACACCACTTTGACAGAACAGGTTCCTGCCCCTTTTTATGGACTGAATATGACAATAAAAGGGGTCAGATTCAACTCCATAGAGGTCATTTTTGTAACTTCCAACTCATACTTATACTATGACTTTTGTTTTTAGGCATGTTTTAGAGAATAAATCTGATCATGTTAAGGGATTCAGATTCTTTTCCCTAGGAGACTTTTGATTACCCACTTCTTATCCGTAAAGGGGTGATTTCCAGCACCTTAGGCTACTATTTATGCACTACTAAGGGATGATTTTGACTATTAAGAAGTCAGGCTCATCTACCCTAGTGCCAACTATCTAGAGACTTGCTTGTTGAATCTCTTCAGTGACCAAAGAGACCCAATCAAAAGTATATTTCTGCCATCTTATGGGTAAAATCTGACCATAGAAGAGGTCAGATTCAACATCCAAGTACAGATTATTCCACTAATGGACTAACACAAAACTGATATCCATTCCACTAATGGACTAACACAAAACTGATATCCAACGATACTCAATGCATTTAAACCAACTTAAAATCAAAACAAAATAATTCTAAGGATTTAGATATTACACACACAACATATATTCAGATTCCTTAACATCATGTCAACTAAATATTACTTCAGATTTATAGACCAAGAACAAAGAAGAAGATTCNCCAGCAGCAACAAACAGCAAACCCAAAGTAGAGAAAACCCAGGGGAAGATGATTTTTGAATACCCAAATGATTGAACTAAGACAACAACCATAAACCAAGTCTTTTTGGAAAGAAAATCACAGCTACAAGACAACCTAAGCTCAGATTGTTTCCTACTCCTACTGTAAAATCCTTTTCACTTCTGTTTTCTAAGTTTTTAGTAGTCAAAGTTGTAAAATTCAGTCCAAGGGATTCAGAGAAGTATCTGAAAATAAAAAATCCTCCTCTTAGTGGTAAAAAGTGTGTGTATATATAGGGACATTTGTGATTGGATATGCTTAGCATATTCCCTATCCTAAATGAGCTGAAAAGGGTACAGGTACAGCTCTCAACCCTATCCTTTTGGGACATCTGTATCTTCCAGAACATTCCAGCCCCTTGAAATTCCCCTTCTATCCCTAAAGTATCTGATTTCCTGGTATTTATTACCTGTTGTAACCCTTGGAGTCCCTGAATTTACCATTGGGTAATCAGGGTTACTCTCCTGGGTTATTATTTAACTTTGGTTAGTTGAAAAACTAATTAACCCATTTTAGTTAACCAGGGGTTGTTCTTGACTAGGTTTAGGTTAACTAATTAAAGGTTAATTGATTAAGTCCCTATTAGTCAACCAGGTTTAGCTTGTTAATTAATGTAAGTCAATCAGCTTAATTCCCTAACCAAAGTTAACTTATTTGGTTTGGTTAATCCCACTCAATTACTAAAAATCAGAAATTTGACTAACTATTAAGCCTAGTTTAACTAATTTGTTTTAGTTAATTAATCTTAAACTAATTATTTTAGACAGATTTTAGGATTTAGTTAATTGCTTAAGAGGCTATTAGGCTTAGGTTAGTTAACTTAGGTCTTTAGGCTTAGGATAATTAAAAGAAGTTGGTTAAGTTAACTAGTTCATCTTGTTTGAAGGAGTCGACTAAGTTAAATCAATTCTTGGGTTTTAAGTGAGTCTTATGCTATGTTAACTATTAGTCAACAAACAAACTTCAATCTAATCTAATTAACTGATAGCTAAACCTTCATTGTTTTATCAAAGGTTAATTGATTTTAGATTAATTAATTACTTTAGGTTAGTTAAATTAATTTCTTAGACTTAGTTAATTTCCTTGTATTAAATCCTGCTTTGGCTTCTACTTGGGTCTTGGTAGGGCTTAGTTTGTTTAGGTTAATTAAATATTCCAGTCTAAGAGTCGAAATTAGGCTAACTCATGATTAATTGGAAGTTAACATCTAATTGAGATTAATAACATAGGCAGCAAGATGAAGGCTAAATCAAATGACGACCTCAAACAAAAACGAGCCAAATAAAAAATGGAGGCTGTTTTACTTACAAGCATTTCAACATACGAATTCATGGATTTAACGATCAGTTGTTCATGCTTGTTTATTGACAGAATTCACCAACATAAAAATGTCTGGAAATTAGCAGAGAAAGGAAACTAAACAAAACCTAATGCTAATCTTGGTCATACAAATTACTAAACTTAAACAGTTAAATCATACAAAACTAGTGATAAAAACCTAAGCTAAATGCCTTTGGGACTTTAAACTAAAAAAAACGGAAAACATGAATAGGTAAAAGAAAAAAAAAGGGGAAACCGTGAGTACCTAGGGCCTATATATGCTAACAAATCAAGAAACACATAGAAAAGAAATGGAGATACCCCTTTGAGGGATTTCGACGAACTAGGGCGACTAGCCGGAGTTAGGCCGGACTACGGCGACCTCCAAAAGTTACCCTTACCCACATGAATCGACGGCTCTTATCAAGAGCCATCGACTCATGTGAGTCTGAGTCACAGAGCCGCTTGGATGCTCCATTAGCACAAATTAGGGTTCTGACAGCTTCTTAGATCTGGAATCAAAAGGATTCGAGTGGGTTTTTAGGGAAGCTGATGGTGGGATGGGGTTAACGGGGAGGAGAGGATCATATGGTGAAAGTTTGGGGGTGATTGGAGAAGGTCCGGTGGCCGGACGGCGGTGGGATTCTGGGGCGGCTAGGGTTAGAGTTCGAGAGAGATGAAGGAGATGGGGGCGGCTAGGGTTTAGGTATGGGGTTGGGTTTCAGATTGAATGAGGGTATGGGGTGGGGTTCGGGCAGTTAAATACTAAAAGGGGGATCAACTCCCAGCCGTTGGATCAAAGATAGATAAATGGCTGGGGTTGAACTTGGCCTAAAACGGCGTCGTTTTGGTTAAGCTGGGGCAGGCCGGGTAAGGGATTTGGGCTGGGCTGTCTAAGTGCGTATAAAATAGGGGTTGGGCCTGGGTCTTTCTTGGCCCCAGTCCGATTTTGTTTTCTTAGTTAATTAACTTAATTATTCTAATTAAATTAAACTCTAACTTAATCAAAAAATATAGCAATTAATTTCAAACCTTATTTTTCATATATTTACATATTAATTAAGAATAAAACAACCAATTATGTATTCTTAATTAAATCTATGATTTATCGAATAAAATAATTAATTTTTATAGTAATTAGTTATTAAAAACTACATTACGTTAAATACTCGTCATTTGTATATTATTTAACTAATTATAACTAATAACTTCATAATGCAAAATTTTCAATGATTTTGAAAGATGAATTATGGATATGCAAACAATGCAAATAATTCACAATTAATTACTGAAAAATCAACCAATATTCATAAAATCAATTGATTTATGGGGATTTTTATAGGACGATACGGCGAGTAAAAATCACATGCTCACAGCTGCCCCTCTTTGCTCGGAAACACGAAGAGTTTTCGGGCAAAGACAAAATGAGCGGCAATGAACGACTTTCACCTATTCATATGTTCCATTGTGAAGTGTCATTGAAAAGTTTGACCGAACCCTGCTTCAAAGGTTTTCTACATATCCTTGGCTATAAAAGGAATAGGTCAGTGTAGTTCTGGATGTTTTGGTAGCTGGGACTACCGAGCAACTGTGGTTTCACTGCGGTTGCTGCTGTTACTGCTGCTGATCTCCTTGATACACCCAAAGTAAACAAGACGACAGACTAAACTAGAACCTATCAGCTGCTAGTTACAAGATTCCTATCTAAGACCTGTTCTTGAGTCTTGATCTTCTGCTAACTCTGACCTGGATCTTGATGTTCGTTAGTCGCAGGTGTTGGTTTCGTCTCTTCGCCTTTTGGACCAAGGCAGGATATACCGAACGGATGACTTCAATCTTGTCCTGAATAGTCCATATCTTTTATGTATCTGCACTTTTGGATTCAATCTTCTCTTTCTTCCTTTTGTTTTGTTATTTTTGATCGAAACTTCTTCTTTTGGTCGTCTCGGGTTCCAAAGTAATCTGCACAAAATCAAAATAAACGAACAAAATTTCTGCTCCAGTTTTCGCTAGGGGAATTTTTGTGGGTTATTGCAAGAAAATCTATACTACTTTATTATTGAAAACGGCGAAAGGACGGGGGTAGTGCACCGGAGTTATTGTAGACTAGGGCGTGGATACCCTATGCCTAAAAAGTAAAATCAACTAGGTACCGGAGACCCTATGTTGGAAAAGATCGACATGTTATGTTACCGTCAAGAAAAGATCACCAGGCTATGCCGGTGTCTGGGGAAGGATCAACATGTTATGTTGTTTCTTGGAAAGGGGTCACTGGGTTATGCCAGTGTCTGAAGATGATCAAAAGGTTATGTTGTTGTCGGGAGGATCAACGGGTTATGCCGGTGTCCGGGAAGGTCAACAGGTTATGTTGTTGCCTGAAAAAGAGATCACTGGGTTATGCTAGTGTCTGAAGTGATCAACATGTTATGCTGTTGTTAGAAGGATCACCGGGTTATGCCGGTGTCTGGGGAGGTCAACAGTTTATGCTGTTGCCTGAAAAAGAGATCACTGGGATATGCTAGTGTCTGGAAGTGATCAACAGGTTATGCTGTTGTCAGAAGGATCAACGGGTTATGCCGGTGTCCGGGGAGATTAACAGGTTATGCTGTTGCCTGAAAAAGAGATCACTGGGTTATGCCAGCATCTGGAAGTGATCAACAGGTTATGCTGTTGTCAGAAGGATCAACGGGTTATGCCGGTGTCCGGGGAGATTAACAGGTTATGCTGTTGCCTGAAAAAGAGATCACTGGGTTATGCCAGCATCTGGAAGTGATCAACAGGTTATGCTGTTGTCAGAAGGATCACCGGGTTATGCCGGTGTCCCGGGAGGTCCACAAGTTATGTTGTTTCCTGAAAGAGAGATCACTGGGTTATGCCAGCGTCTGGAAGTGATAAACAGGTTATGCCGTTGTCAAAAAGATCACCGGGTTATGCCGGTGTCCGGGGAGGTCAACAGGTTATGCTGTTGCCTGAAAGAGAGATCACTGGGTTATGCCAGCGTCTGGAAGTGACCAACAGGTTATGCCGTTGTCAAAAAGATCACCGGGTTATGCCGGTGTCCGGGGAGGTCAACAGGTTATGCTGTTTCCTGAAAGATAGATCACTGGGTTATGCCAGTGTCTGGAAGTGATCAACAGGTTATGCTGTTGTCAGAAGGATCACCGGGTTATGCCGGTATCCGGGAAGGTCAACAGGTTATGTTGTTGCCTGAAAGAGAGATCACTGGGTTATGCCAGTGTCTGGAATGATCAACAGGTTATGCCGTTGTCAGGAGGATCACCGGGTTATGCCGGTGTCCGGGAAGGTCAATAGGTTATGCTGTTGCCTGAAAAAAGGAGAGATCACCGGGTTATGCTGGTGTCTGCTTGGGTGCGGTACCCTATGTTGGCATCAACTGAGGACTAAGATATCCTTTGTTGGAAAATGTTCGACCAAGGGTTGAAGATCCTATGCTACTTTTAGGGTCACATCACATTCAACTTCATTTCTTCTTTCTCTTTTTTTATTTTATTTTATTTTATTTATTATTTTTTTATTATTTTTTTATGTTTTTATTTATTTATTTATTTAATTTATTATTTTTTTTATATGCGGGAAAAGATCTTTGGAGGAAACTTCCCTTTCTTTGGAGTCAATTCTGCAGAGTTCCTTCTAGCTCTTGCGCGATTCCTTTTTATTGCATCTGCCTTTTGCACGGTTGCTTTTGCACCTATTTCCTATTTCAAGCAAAGAAAAATTTGTTAGTTTGAAACGGTGGTCGGTTTCGCGGCCTTGATTTTCAGCTGCTTGATCTCAGTTCTTTTGATGAAGATCTCAACCACTTGCTTGCTTGATCGCTTGCTGGGGAATGGGTTTCCTCTCTAATCCCGGGGCCTTGGCTTTCCAGATTTCTCCATGGCGATCGGTCATGTGGGACCCGACATTTTATTTTGCCTTTGTAGGATTTTCACTTGCTTTTTCTTTTGGATTTTAGGAGTATTGGGGAGGAGTTTTGGCCCATCAAATTCTGCTGCGACGGCTAGTCGTGTGGGATTTAATTTTTCCACCTTTATTTCGCCTTTATTGGCTTTTCATTTCTGACTTCTCTTCTCACTGTAACTTTAGGTCATTTGGAATATTTCGGCTTTTCAAACCTTTCCAAGATGGTTAGCCACACGGGGCTCAACCTTTCAACTTCAATCGCCTATATAGGCACTTCAATTTGATTTCCTCCTTTTACGGCTTTGAGTTTGAAGTATCGACCGCTTCGGCCAGATGGGATCGACTCGATGCTCCTGAAAAAGCTGGGTGCCTTCTGCATATCAGCCTGTGTCAAACGAAAGCCCTGTAAATCAGTCTTGCCATCTTTTCTTTGCCTTAGTTTCGGGACAGAGTTATACCAAAAGGGATTCAAAAGAAAAATAAATGACAGAATGGACAACAAATTTAAACAAAAGGGGTCCTTTTCGGGGCAAGGAAAGAAGGACTTATCTGGAGTGCATGCGGACTTTAATGAACATGACATACCCTTTGTACTGGATGCCTGATCCGTGTAAACCGTCCGACTCTAAGAAATTCATCACAACTTATCACCTCGAGATCTAGAAACCTTGCCCCGGACTGTATCTATATCAGTGATTCATTATCCTTTTCGATTAGTGGCGCCCTTTGCGAGTTTTCACCAACTAACCTCTCTCATTTCTCTTCTTACCGTCGCCTTGTAGTGCTCTTTGCGAGTTTTCACTAACAAGACTCTCTCATTTTAAATTTCTCTACTCATCGTCGCCTTACAGTGCCCGTGTGGGTTTTCATCGATAAGACTCTCTCATTTTAATTTCTCTCATTGCTTGTATCTGCTCTGAATCAAACTGTATTATCCAATTTTGGACATCTATTGGCAATTGATCGGAAGGACTTGAACAGGGTTTTTGGTGAAAAGAATTTGGATTGAGCCACGACTTTGGAAACTTTCATGTGAAACGTCGCTGATCATATCATTTGCCCCAGCTTAAGCTCTTGGGGAAATGTGAAGTTTTTGTTTTGGTGTGACTGAACCCCTGGGAGAGGTTGCCTACGTATCCTTTCGGAATCAAGTCGAACGTAGTTTAGGCAAAATCTTGTTTTTGTTTTGTTTTTTGTTTTTTTTGTCACTAACACTTTCGGGTTCCAAAGAGGGTAATCAAGGAAGAGTAACCGGCTCAAAGGATTTGCAAAACGGGTAATAGTGTTTGGGTAGCGAGAATGAAAGCTTTCGTCGTCTGACCGGAGAACACCTGCCGATGTATATAGGGGATCAAACGTACTACCTTTTGACGGCATCTGCATTGACAACCATTTCGGTGTCATTTCCTTCGATGTCTCCTAGGTATAATGCTCCTTTTGGTAGCAATTTCCTTATGATGTATGGACCTTTCCAATTTGGGGCGAATTTTCCTTTCGCTTCTTCGTGGTGTGGGAGGATACGTCTTAAAACGAGTTGCCCTACCTCGAAGTTCCTAGGTCGCACTTTCTTGTTGTAAGCGCGGGCCATTCTTTGTTGGTATAATTGTCCATGGCATACCGCAACCATTCTTTTTTCATCGATCAGAGCTAATTGCTCTAGTCGAGTTTTGACCCACGCATTGTCTTCAATTTTTGCTTCGACAATAACCCAAAGGGAAGGAATCTCAACTTCGGCGGGTATCACGGCCTCTGTGCCGTAAACCAGTAGGTAAGGGGTAGCTCCNAAGGGAAGGAACTTCAACTTCGGCGGGTATCACGGCTTCTGTTCCATAAACCAATAGGTAAGGGGTAGATCCCACCGATGTACGCACGGTCGTGCGGTATCCTAATAATGCAAAAGGCAACTTTTCGTGCCATTATCTAGATGTTTGAATCATTTTCCTGAGAATTTTCTTGATGTTCTTGTTTGCTGCTTCAACTGCACCATTCGCTTTGGGTCGGTAAGGGGTCGAGTTGCGGTGTGTTATCTGGAACTGTTCACACACCTCTCTCATCAAGTTACTGTTTAGGTTTGCGGCGTTGTCGGTGATGATAGTTTTTGGGATACCAAAACGACAGATGATATAGTGTGCACGAAATCTACTACCACTTTCTTAGTGACAGCTTTGAACGTGACGGCCTCGCCCATTTCATGAAATAGTCGATGGATACCAAGATGAATATGTGCCCGTTTGAGGCCCTTGGCTCGATTGGCCTAATGACATCCATTCCCCAAGCAACAAATGGCCAGGGTGCTGACATGGGATGCAGTTCTGAAGGTGGCGCATGGATTAGGTCGCCATGTATTTGACACTTATGGAACTTTAGGACGAAACCGAAGCAATCCTTCTCCAAGGTCATCCAATAATATCCAGCCCGCAAGATTTTCTTTGCGAGGACGTACCCATTCATGTGGGGACCGCATACTCCCGAGTGGACCTCGCCCATGATTTTCTCGGCTTCTTTGGCGTCTACACATCTTAACAGATTTAAATCTGGTGTCCTTTTGTACAGTACTTCCCCACTTAGGAAGAAACTGATGGCGAGCCTCCGGATGGTTCTCCTTTGGTCTCCGTTGGCTTGCTAGGGATATTCTTTGGTCTTTAAAAACCTTTTAATATCATAATAACATGGTGGGACGTCGGACTCTACTTCGACTGTGTTGCAGTAACCATGTCGCTCTTTGATTTGGATCTCCAACAGGTCTATGCGAACGTTACCTGGATAGGGTAGCATTGCAGCTAGAGTGGCCAAGGAATCTACTAACTCGTTATGGCCCCGAGGAATATACATGAACTCGACGGTTTTTAATCATTTACTGAGATTCCCCACATGCTGTCTATAGGGAAGGAGTTTGACATCTCGAGTTTCCCACTCTCTCTGAGCCTGCTTGATGACCAAATCGGAGTCCCTTATGATCAACAAATCTTTTACCTCCATGTCAATGGCCATGTTCATGCCCATTATACAAGCTTCATATTCGACGGTATTGTTTGTGCAGAAGAAACGGAGACGGGCCGTGGATAGGTAGTGTTGTCCCGCGGGTGAAATCAAGATTGCCCCTATCCAGATACCTTTCGCGTTGGCCGCTCCGTCAAAAAACATTTTCCAAGTGTCGGCGCCTTCCGAGATTACTTCAACGAAATTGATTTCTTCATCCGGAAAATAAGTGTTTAAAGGTTGGTATTCGTCATCGACCGGATTTTCGGCTAGATGATCAGCCAATGCTTGGACTTTTATAGCCGTGCGAGTGACATAGCCAATAACAAATTCTGTGAGCAAGATTTTCCATTTGGCTAATCTCCCGGTGGGCATTGGGTTTTGGAATATGTACTTCAAAGGATACAGCCTCGTGATGAGGTAGGTGGTGTAAGCCAGCAGATAATGTCTGAGCTTTTGAGCTATCCAAGTTAGAGCGCAGCAAGTCTTTTCTAACTGAGAGTATTTGGCCTCGTAACTTGTGAATTTCTTACTTAAGTAATAAATGGCTTGCTCTTTCCGTCCGGTCGCATCGTGTTGCCCGAGGATACACCCAAAGGACTCTTCTAGCACCGTCAGGTATAGGAACAAAGGCCTCCCTGGTTCTGGTGGGACTAACACTGGTGGGTTTGATAGATATTCTTTGATCTTGTCAAAAGCGCCCTGACATTCGTCTGTCCACTCAATGGTCGCATCTCTTTTCAATAGCTTGAATATAGGCTCACATGTTGAGGTCAACTGAGCAATGAACCGGTTGATGTAGTTCAACCTACCTAGCAGACTCATAACNATGCCCCGTCGACTGACTATAAATCCCAGTAATTTTCCGGATGGAACTCCGAAAGCGCATTTGGCTGGGTTCAACTTCAAATTATACTTGCGCAGGCATTCGAAGAATTTTCTCAAGTGTTGCACATGGTTGTTTTGGGTCCTGGATTTAACGATCACGTCATCCACGTATACCTCAATATCCTGATGCATCATGTCGTGAAATATGGAAGTCATGGCCCTCATATAAGTAGCCCCAGCGTTTTTTAAACCAAACGGCATAACTCGGTAATAGTATGTTCCCCAGGGTGTAGTGAATGCTATCTTTTCGGCATCTTCTTCATCCATCAACACCTGGTGATATCTGGCATAGCAATCGACAAAAGACTGCACCTCATGTTTGGCACAATTGTCCACTAAGATGTGTATATTTGGCAGCAGAAAATTATCTTTGGGACTGGCTTTATTCAGATCTCGGTAGTCGACACATACTCGGACCTTTCCGTCCTTTTTAGGCACCGGGACCACATTGGCTAGCCAGGTGGTGTATTGGACCACTCAGATTACTCCAGCCTTTAGTTGTTTAGCGACTTCTTCTTTGATTTTGTCACTCATGTCCGTTTCGAACTTTCTCTGCTTTTGTTGGATTGGTGGATGATCAAGGTAGGTGAGAAATTTGTGCACCACCAAGTCCATACTTAATCCGGGCATGTATTCGTAGGACCAAGCAAATACGTCCTTGAATTCTAATAGGAGTTGAATCAAGGCGTCTTTAGTATTTTCATCCGCATGGACGCTTATCATGGTTTCTCGAATCTCTTCTTCACTGCCCAAGTTAACAGGTTCTGTTTCGTTTAAATTCGGCTTAGGCTTATTCTCGAATTGTTCTAATTCTCGATTTATTTCCCTGAAAGCCTCTTCTTCGTCGTATTCCAGTTCTTGATTCATTATTTCGAGGCTAGACGACGTATTAGGATCAAAGCAGGGAGTCCGCAAGCATGTCATGTTTTTTAAAACCGCATTATTAGGACTAAAAAATAAGAAAAGTAGACAAAAATCAGGGAGAAATAGTAGACGATGAAATCTTGATTTCATTTCATTGAATTTTGAACATAGGAGGGTTTACATCGAAAATTTAAAGGCAAGAACTTAAACTTGAGTTACACCCTGAAATGACTCATAGTGCAGAAAAGATGGCAAAAGCTGAACTACCAAGACTCTCGCTGAATGGGAAATGGATAAGCCTCCCAGTTTTGCAACTTGGCATCAGGTCCCATATACTGTACTTTGGCAGTGCTGGAGCCTTCTCCTGGTTGGACCATGTGGGCCTCATACAACATTTGCCTCATTGCTCCGTATATTTCTTCTATTTCATCAGCTGTGAAAACCTCTTCTTCTTATTCAACATATTTTGGCTTGGTAAATGATGTAGTGATATGCGGGATTGGCTAGGGCAATACCCAACCATTTTTCTTGCGTTGGTCAACCCATTGTTCATCGTCTGGGGTAGCTTGAAACCCTATGCCGAAGAACTTTTTATTGACAAGCAAGGTGACGGGTTCTTTGATGCCTTGCAAGGATACCCCAAGACCTTTGCCGGGCGTGTACCCATGTTTGATCATGTCGTTGGCGACCATAATTTATGCGTTTGATAGGAAGGGTTGAGGGCATTGAGTCCCTTCTTTAAGTTGGTCTGCAACCACAATCTTGAAAGCTTGGTAGACTATGTGCTTGCTGCCCTCTCTTGCTTCCAGGCATGGGGCTAGCGGGTCCCTGTAGATGGATTTCTCGTCTTCCCCATACACCACGATTTCCTGGTCCTCATATTCGAACTTAACCATTTGGTGGAGAGTGGACGGTACCGCC
>MDKI01068336.1:0-11546 GCA_005239505.1 Nicotiana paniculata | reverse complement strand
AATTCCTATATTACTTGTCGACCACGTACACTTGCGTGTGCATTGGGAAATTAACCAACAAATAGAATAAATAGAAATAGTAAATATAACAAGAGGAGGCTCCGGGTGCTGCAGAACGGAGCATGAGAAGAAGCTCACACCAAGTCTCCGGGTAGTGCGGGTGCATGCCTGGACGAACACCAGATGTACCTGCCTCAGAACCTACACAATTTGTGTAGAAGTGTAGTGTGAGTATGTAAACAATGTGTAACCATTAAGTATCTAGTATAACCTCGAATAAGTAGTGACGAGGGGTCGACATCGACAATTACAAGTGGGTAATATACGTAATGTGCAAGAATATTAAATAGGCATGAAATACAACAACAATAATGGAATAAGAGGCAATAATTAAATGATTATTTAACGGCCAACATGTATTTACATATTATTAAGTCATGAAGGATATATCAAGTATAATCAGACTCCTAGCGACAACATGTACGAGTTATGCCGAGGTTGTACGACCTCATCCGTAACAATCATGTACATACACTACCAAAGTCGTACGACCCGAAGCATGGATGCATCACATAATATATATAAATATTTCCGAGGCATTCGGCTTGATCCACAGGAATAGGGAAACTCTTCAGACTACAAACTATATGTTTACAACCCCAAGGTAAGCCCATACAATAATACAAATTTCCATCAATAATTAAACGTATTGCCAAATTTCTAAGTAATGAAGCTCGATTTAGCATAATCCTTAACCAAGTTTTACTTATTAACACAAGTAATTAAACTAGCAAGTTGAGTTCAAATAGTGCAACTAGTAGCATAATAAAGGCCTATGTATACCTGGACATAACATGAATTTTAGCTATGCACGGACTCTCGTTACTTCGTGCGTACGTAAAACTCATAATTAGTAGCAAATAACAATTTAAACACCTATGGGGATAATTCCATCTTAAAAGGTTAGGTAAGGGATTTACCTCGTTTCTAAGTCCACTTTCCGGTCCACAAATCACACTAAAAACCTCAAGTCGGTGCCGAACAATCCAAAACTAGCGAAAGATTGTACAAGCTAATCAATAATTGCTCAAAAGTTCATAATTTAACTATTCGTGTAACTACCCAACCCCATTTGGAAGGTTCCTACCCCCCCACCCCCATAACCAGATTCCAGAATTTTTTGTAAATAATGGTTATCCACAACCTCACGAACACAAATATATAATTTTTACCCAATTCCATAATCATTTTCATGGTCTAATCTCATTTTTATAAAAAACCTAGGCCTTTCAACAAACTCCTAAAATTTCAACATTTTTACACGTTAAAATCTACTCGTAATCTATGTATTTAACTTATATTGTATAGAAATCACTTACCTTCAATAGCTAGGTGAAAAACCCTCACCAAAAGCTCTAGAATCGGCCAAGAAATGTGAGAAATGAACAAAATGGCCAAAGTCCTGTTTTTATTAAAGTTTCTGCCCAGTTGACCCTTCTTCGCGATTGCGAGGGTCCTTCTGCATTCCCTTATGCATTCCAAGCCTCCACGAACGTATCCCCTTCTTCACAAACGCGAAGAGAAAAAACACCCGGTTCCCAAATCCTTCATCGCGAACGCGAGGGTCTTTCCGCATTCGCGAAGAAGGAAACCAGATCCAACATATCATCAATTTTGGACTTAGCTCTGGGCGGTCCGAAATGCACCCGAGCCACCCGGAACCCCGTCCAAATGCACCAATAAGTCCATAACCATAATACGGACCTGCTCGAGCCCTAGGAACATGAAAACAACAATGAAACTAAGAATCGCACCCCAAAACCAAATTGAATTAACTTATGAACTTCAAACTTCTCAACTAGCTCCGAACGTGCCAAATCATACTTAGACTACTCGAATGACACCAAATTTTGCGTACAATCATAAATCACGATACAAAACTATTCCCTGGATCGGAATCCCAAACGGACCTCGATAACACCAAAGTCTACTCCAAACCAAATTTAAAGAAGTAGAAATCCTTCAGTGAAAGAACTTCCAACATTAAGCGCCAAAATGCTTCCGAATCACCTGAAACCCAATCCGAACACACGCCTAAGTCCAAAATCATCATATGAACCTATTGGAACCATCAAATCTTGGTTTTGAGGTCATTTACTCAAAATGTTGACTCAAGTCAAACTTGGTCCTCCTAGGACGCTGTTGAGGAACTATGTGTTCCGATTTCAACCCGAACCCTTCAAAATCCAAACCAACCATCCACGCAAGTCATAAAATAGTAAAGGACCATATGAGGAGTATTAATTAGGGGAAAGGGGACCTAGAAATCAAAATGATCGGTCATGTCATTACATTCTTCACCTCTTATACAAAAGTTCGTTCTCGAACGGGTCTAGAATCATACATGGAGTGCTGAATAAGTGTGGATATATACTCATCATGTCCTCCTCAGTCTCCCAAGTTGCTTCCTTGACTGGTTGACCCCTCCACTGGACCTTTACCGCAAAAATCTTCTTGGACCTCAACCGGTGAACCTGCTTGTCAACAGTAGTAACTGGATCCTCCTCAAAACTCAAGCTCTCATCTAACTGAATTGTGATGTAGTAACAGATGCGACCTGTCAGCATGGTACTTTTGGAGCATAAACACATGGAAGACCGGGTAAAATCCTGGTAGTCTAGGAGGCAAAGCAAGTTCATAAGCAACCTCCCCAACTCGCCCCAACACCTCAAATGGGCCAATAAACCTTGGGCTCAACTTGCCTTTCTTCCTGAACCTCATGATACCCTTCATCAACGAGACTTTCAAGAGAACCTTCTCTCCCACCATAAATGATAAATCACGCGCCTTCTTATCCGCGTAACTCTTTTGTCTGGACTGTGCTGTGCAAAGCCATTCCTGAATCAACTTTACCTTCTCCAAGGCATCCTTCACTAAATTAGTGCCATATAACCTAGCCTTGCTGGGCTCAAACCATACGATAGGAGAACAACATCGCCGACCATATAAAGCCTCAAATAGATCCATCTCGATGCTGGACTGATAACTGTTGTTATAAACAAACTCAACCAAAGGCAAGAATATATCCCACTGCCCTCCGAAGTCAATCACACACGCTCTGAGCATATCCCCCAAAATTTGAATTGTCTGCTCTGACTGCCCGTCGGTCTGTGGATGAAAGGTTGTGCCAAGCTCTACCCGGGTACCCAACTTGCTCTGTACTGCCCTCTAGAAATGCAAAGTGAACTGAGGGCCTTTATCTGAAATGATGGAAACATGTACACTATGCAACCAGACAATATCCTGAATGTAAATCTAGGCCAACTCTCTGAAGAGTACGTAGTCACAACTGAAATAAAGTGTGCTGACTTGGTCAGCCTGTCAACAATGACTCAAATGACATCAAACTTCCTCAACGTCCGTGGCATCCCAACTACAAAGTACATAGTGATCCATTCCCATTTCCACTCGGGTATAACCATCTGCTGGAGTAGGCCACCTGGCCTATAGTGCTCATACTTAACCTGCTAGCAATTTAGACACCTCGCTACATACTCAATTAGGTTCTTCTTCATCCGCCGCCACCAATAATGCCGCCTCAGGTCGCGATACATCTTCGTAACACCTGGATGAATACAATACCTAGATCTGTGTGCCTCTTCTAGAATCTTCTCCCTCAAGCCACCAACATTAGGAACACATAGGCGACCCTGGAGTTGTAGAAAACCATCCTCACCGATAGTAACCTCCTTGGAACCATCTCTCTAAGAACCAACAAGTGCAGATCATCGTACTGACGAGCATTGATCTACTCAAATAATGTAGATCGAGACACAACACATGCAAGAACTCGACTAGACTCTAAAAGATCCAACCTCACAAGTCTGTTAGCCAAGGAATGAATGTCCAAAGCCAATGGCCTCTCTTCTGCTAAAATGAATGCCTAACTGCCCATACTCTCGGCCTTTCTTCTCAAGGAATCCGCAACCACATTCGCCTTGCCCGGATGGTAAAGAATGGTAATATCATAGTCCTTTAGTAACTCAAGCAACCTGTGCTGCCTCAAATTAAGATCCCTCTGCTTAAACAATGCTACAAGCTACGATGATCAGTGTAAAACTCACAGGAGACTCCATAAAGATAATACCTCCAGATCTTGAGCGCATGAACTATCGCATCCAAATCCAAATCATGTACGAGAATATTCTTCTTGTGGAGTTTTAGATGACGTGAAGCATATGGAATAAATCTCCCCTCCTGCATCAATACACAACCTAGGCCAGCGCGTGAAGCGTCTCAATACACAGTATATATCCCTGAACCGGAAGGCAACACTAACACTGATGCTGTAGTCAATGCGGTCTTGAGCCTCTGAAAGATCACCTCGCAATCATCGGACCATCATAATGGATCACCCTTCTGGGTCAATCTAGTCAAAGATGATGAAATAGATAACTCCCTCCATAAACCAATGATAATAACTTGCTAACCCCAAGAAAATCATGATCTCAATCGCTGTGGTAGGACGTGGCCAACCCTAGAATGTCTCGATCTTACTGGGATCTACCTTAATACCCTCACCTAATGCAACATGTCCCAAGAATGCCACAGAATCTAACCAGAACTCGTACTTGGAGAACTTAGCATAAAGCTTCTGTTCTCGCAAGGTCTAAAGTACAACTCTCAAATGTTGCTCGTGCTCCTCCATACCATGCGAGTAGATCAATATGTCATCAATGAAGACAATGGCAAATGAATCAAGATATGGATTGAACACCCGATTAATCAAATCCATAAATTCCACTAGAGCGTTAGTAAAGCCGAAGGACATCACTAGAAACTCATAGTGGCCATATCTAGTCTGGAAAGCCGTCTTCAGAACATCCGAAGCACGAATCTTCAGCTGATGATACCCAGATCTCAAGTCGATCTTAGAGAACACCCTAGAACCTTGCAACTGGTCAAACAAATCAACAATACGCGGCAACATGTACTTTTTTTTAATGGTAACTTTATTCAACTGGCGATAATCATTGTACATCCACATACTCCCATCCTTATTTTTCACAAATATATATCGGTGCACTCCAAGGAGACACACTCGGCCTGACGAACCCCTTCGCTAGGGACTTCTCAAGCTATTCCTTAAACTCTTTCAACTCTTTCGGAGCCATGCAGTATGGTGGAATAGAGATAGGCTGGGTACCTGACGCCAAATCAATACTGAAATCGATATCATGATCTGGTGCCATGCTTGGTAGATCAGAATGAAACACATCGGAGAACTCTCAACCATGGACACTGAATCAATCATGGGAGTCTCTGCAGCAGTATCTCGAACATAAGCCAGATAAGACAAACAACCCTTCTCGACCATATGTCGAGCCTTCAAGAAAGAGATAACCCGACTAGATGCACTGATAGATAAACCCCTCCAC
Source organism: Nicotiana paniculata (assembly GCA_005239505.1). Taxonomy (NCBI): domain Eukaryota; kingdom Viridiplantae; phylum Streptophyta; class Magnoliopsida; order Solanales; family Solanaceae; genus Nicotiana; species Nicotiana paniculata. The sequence goes on along the minus strand of MDKI01068336.1, from coordinate 6,108 downwards.
CCAAATCTAGGCAAATTTGGCACCGTCAAGGTAGCAGTCTTGGCATCGCAATCGAGGACGACATGATACGAAGCAACCTGTCCATGCCTAGGATGACCTCAAAGTTAGTCATGTCGAGCAACAAAAGATCGTTTTTGGTCTCAAAACCACAGAGAGTCACAATACAGTACTGGTAAGCCCGATACACATCACCAAAATCGCCCACTAGCACCCAAGGACTCACAAGAGACATCCAAATAATGAGAAAATAGAGAAGAAACATATAAATATATAGACCCTGGATCAAATAGTATTGAAGCATCCTTATCGTAGAAAGAAATAATACATGTGAAAACGACATTTGAGGCTACTGCATTTGGTCTGGCTAGAAAAATATAGAACCTAGCTGGAGTGCCAGGCCTCCACCTCTAGGGTGACCTTACCCACCTGCCCTTCGCCTCTAGTAGGCTGGACCGCCGGTGCGACAGCTGATGCGGTGATCAGCCCGTGCTGGCCTTGCTGCACTGCCTTGCTCCGAAACCTGGGATCTCCAAATGTGACCAAGCTCTCCGCACACATAGCAACCTCTCGGTGCGGAAGATGATTGACCCTGAGTCTGACCCTGGGGCCTGAATACCCATTGAAATAATCATGAATAGCCGGTGAGCAGTAGGAGCTCTATGGAATGACGCTGAAATAGGGTCGCACTGGTGCACCCCGAGAAGGAGGTGATGCTGAATAACTGGGGCTGCTGGACTGACCCCTCACGAACTGACCTCTTCCCAAGACGGGGCATCGCTGAATCCTTCAGAATGCCTAGGCCTCTTCTTCCTTGTCGTATACAATCGACCCTGGTTGCAGACATCCTAAATCCGCTGAGCTATCTTCACAACCTAATCGTAAGGAGTCCCCATCTCCACCACTTGGGCCATAGTAACCTAAATACCATACTGCAAGCCCTCAATAAACATCCACACTCTCTCTGCATCTATGGGGAGTATCATAAGTGCATGGCAGGACAACTTAGAGACCTCGCCTCATAATCAGTCAAAAACATCTGGCCCAGTTGGAGCCGCTCAAACTAACCCCGTAGCTCTTCCCTCTGAGAGGGTGGAATATATCATTCCAGAAAGAGACGTGTGAGATGATCCCAAGTTAAGGGAGGTGAACCCGCTGGTCTGCTAAGAAGATATGACTACCACCATCTAGGGGGCCCGCCCTCCAACTGAAAAGGGGTGAAGTCCACCATGTTGGACTCCAATACTCTCATATTTTACAATCTGTCTCTGCAACGGTCAATAAAATCCTGGGGGTCCTCATGTCTCTCACCGCCAAAGGTAGAAGGGTGCAGTATGGTCCATCTATCCAACAACTTATGTGGCTCGGAGCTTGAGCCCTGCGACCACAAGTAGTGCACTTGGGGTCTGATATACAACAACAATGTGCCTTGGAGCTTGAGCAGTATGGGTCTGTGCTCCCCCTCCCGCCTGAGATGTGGCTGGGTCTGTTGGAAATAAACTAGCGTGCATCATAGAGTCCATGAACCGCAGCCTATGGTCCATGACCTCTTGAAATCCCGGTGCAGACACGAATTTTGCCAGGCCAGCTCAGTTGCAGGCACCTCACCCTGCTCCTCAATGACAGGATCCTCTACTGGATCTGCTGGTGGTACAACGGGAGAAACTCTAGGACACCCTCATCCTCTCCTTCGGCCTCTAGCAACAGGGGAAGTAGCCCCTCCACCATCTGGTACATCTACCGCGCACGTTCGCACCATCTGTGAGGGAATAAGAGAAATATACTTAACATACCATCAACTGCACGATAGAATATGAAGAAATAGAAGTTTCCAAACATCCTATAACCTCTCGAAGATAAGTATAGACGTTCAACACCGATCCACAAGACTCTATTAGGCCCGTTCATGACTTGTGAACCTATGTGAACCTAGTGCTCTGATACCAAGCTGTCACGATCCAATTTCCACTATATGTCGTGATGGCGCCCAACGTTGCCTCTAAGTAAGACAACGGTGAACCACCCATTTAATTGATTATTTTAACATTTTTAAAGTCTTTGATTTTTATTTAATACTGAAACAAATAGTAAGTAATCGTAGCAATATAAAGCATAAGATAAACATAAGAGTAAGATAGTGACTTTAATAATCAAACCATGAGTATCTACTAGAATTTTCCAAAATCCGATGTCACAAGTACACGAGCATATAGTAGAATTTACAAAACTCCCTAAAACTACTATCTGGAACAAATTAGACAGAAATAGTAAATATAACAAGAGAAATCTCCAGATGCTGCAGAACAGAGTATGGGAATTAGCTCACCATTAGGCCTCCGGGTAGTGCGGGTGTGCGCCTGGACGAATACCAGATGTACCTGCCCCAGAACTTGCACAATTGTGCAGAAGTGTAGCGTGAGTACGTAAACAACGTGTATCCAGTAAGAATCTAGTCTAACCTCGAAGAAGTAATGATGAGGGGTCGATATTGACACTTACTAGTGGAAAATATACATAATGTGCAAGAATATTAAATAGGCATGAAATACAACAACAATAATGGAATAAAAGACAATAATTAAATAATTCTTTAACAAAATAACAATTAAAAGTCCTCAAATATCACATGCTAATCTCAATAAGTAAGGGCTAACATGTATTTACAAATTCTCAAGTCATGAAGGATATATCAAGTATAATCAGACTCCTAGCGACAACACGCACGAGTTATGCCGAGCTAGTACGGCCAGATCCGTAACAATCGTGAACATACACTACCGAGGTCGTACGACCCAATCCACAGGAATAGGAAAACTCTTCAGACTACGAATTACGTGTTTACAACTCCAAGGTAAGCCCATAAAAGAATATAAATTTCCATCAATAATTAAACATTCCGCCAAATCTCTAAGTAATAAATCTCAATTTAACATAATCTTTAACAAAATTTTACTTATTAATACAAGCAGTTAAACTAGCAAGTTGAGTTTATAGTGCAAGTAATAGCATAATAAAGGCCTATGTATACCCGGACATAACATGAATTTTATCTAGGCACAAACTCTCGTTACTTTGTGCGTACATAACACCCACAATTAGTAGTAAATAACAATATAAACACCTAAGAGGTTAATTCCCTCTTACAAGGTTAGGCAAGAGACTTACCTTGTTTCAAAGTCTACTTTCCCGTCCACAAATCACACTAAAAGCCTCAAGTCGGTACTGAACAACCAAACTAGCCAAAGGTCAAACTAATCAATAATTGCTCAAAAGTTCATAATTTTGACCATTAGTGTAATTACCCAACCCCATTTGGAAGGCTCCTAAAATTTACCCCCAGGCCCACGTGCTCGGATTCCGACTTTTTTTGTAAATAATTATTACCCACAACCTCACAAACACAAATATAAATTTTTTACCCAATTACCATAATTATTTTCGTGGTCTAATCTCATTTTTATCAAAAATCTAGATTTTTCAACGAACTCCTAAATTTCCACATTTTTACAAGTTAAAATCTACCCATAATATGTATATTTAACTTATATTATATAGAAATCACTTACCTTTAATAGCTAGGTGAAAACCCCTCTCCAAAAAGCTCTATAATTGACCAAGAAATGTGAGAAATGAACAAAATAGCCAACGTCCCGTTTTTATTGAAGTCTCTGCCCAGTTGACCCTTCTTCGTGATCGCAGAAGAAGCCTTGTGATCATGAATGCAAAGCTCCCAGGCCCAGGAAAATCTTCTTCCCGAACATGATGCACTGAGCCGCCCTCTCATCACGAACGCGGTCCTCCACTCTTGAACACGAAAGGCAACTGAGTTGCCCAGGTCTAGGTCTTCTACGCGAACACGATGAGGCAATCACGGATACGAAGGGCACTAATTCCCAGCCTCCACGAGTGCGGACCTTTCTTCGTGAAGTCGAAGAGAAGAAAACACCCAATCCCCAAATCCTTCATCACGAACGCAAGGGTCCTTCTGTATTCGCGAAGAAGGAAGCCTGAACCAGTATATCAACAATTTTGGACTTAGTTTCGGGTAGTTCAAAACACACCCGAGCTACTTGGGATCCCGTCCAAATGCACCAACATGTCCATAAACATAATACGGACATGCTCAAACTCTTGAAACAACGAAACTAAGAATCGCACCCGTTACCAAATTGAATCAACTTATGAACTTGAAGCTTCTCAACTAGCTCCGAACGCGCAGAATCATACTTAGACCATTCGGAATGATACTAAATTTTGCGTACAAGTCATAAATCACCATACGAAACTATTCCTAGGCTCGGAATCCCAAATGGACCTTGATAACACCAAAGTCTACTCCAAACCAAATTTAAAGAACTAGAAAACCTTCAATGAACCAACTTTCAACATTAAAAGCCGAATCGCTCACGGATAACTCGAAACCCGATCCGAACATACGCCCAAATTAAAAATTATCATATGAACCTATTGGAACCATAAAATCCCAGTTCCGAGGTCGTTTACTCAAAATGTTGACTCAAGTCAAACTTGGCCCTCCTTGGCCACTATTAAGGAACTAAGTATTCTGATTTTAACCCAAACTCTTCCAAATCCAAACCAACCATCTCCGCAAGTTATAAAACAGTAAAAGCACATACGAGAGGTTTAATTAGGAGAACAAGAACCTAGAAAGCAAAACAACCGGCCAAATCATTACACTGTCAGTAGTGCATGGCATATAGTAAGACATATAGCTCATCTTAATTCTGAATTTAAGCTAATGTGAACTAAGGGTTCGCCTTTCAAAATTAAGGAAATGAAGGATCATTTAATGTGATATTTCAACATGTACTAAGCAGGGCAATGGATTGGAAGAAATTGTAGCTAACTTTGTATTTTCTTCTCCAGGTATAATTTCATTTAACTCTTTCTCTAAACTACCTAATGTAGGGAGGAGGTTGGTGAACATGGACAAAGCTCAAATCTATAACCTTAGTGTTAAGGTTGCAAAGAGGAGAGCACCTGGTTGGCGGATGTGCGCCACTTGATTCTGCGTGTGCTTGCTAGGCTCTTTCCTGTTGATTGTTTCTGTATATCGTCAAACTATTTTAATGGTATTAGCATGTGATGATGCTCATTATGGTGGTCATTTGATAATGTATGGAATTGAAGTGGCAAGCCTGCAATTAGATATATTGTGTGCAAGATTTATATGTGATTTATTGGCATTATATTCGATTTGTGCATCACTTACTTTGAAACAGATTTGGACTGCATCATGGTATTGTATTGGTAGTCTTATAAGTGCAGGAATATGGAGTATTTATCACACACATGAAGTTGGAGTAATGCATAGGATTGAACACTTCTCTTGTTCTATATATGGGAGCTTCTTCTTATTCTAGTGATCCTCTGCACATGTTACAATGTTGAGCATTGTATCTCATAACTTATGCTGCATTGTGGGAGGGAATGAAATAGCAATAGCCGCTACTTCTGTCTGTAACTATCTTCTCCTATTTATCAAGCCCTTCAAAGGAATTTGTTATATTTTTTTCTTTCTAAAGGCAAGGCTAAGCTATCTGCCCTTCATTGCAGGGTAACATCGGAGGCGGTTCCCAAAGGGTGGCTAGTTCGAGCTATTCTGATTGTGGGATAACTTGAAAGGGTTGATTTAGTTGTTGGAAATTCACATTTGCCTTGTTCTTTGGATTGCAAAACCTGATGTCTGATGAGAACATTAGAGGTGATACTTGGTGGTTTTTGCCCATGTCTTACGAATTCATAAACACCATAGTTCAGTGGAAGATATCTCGTTCATTAGATATTGTGTTTATTAGCTTTGATATGTCTTCTAAGTTAGCTAGACAACTTGTTAGTTGTAGCTTTAGTATCTCTTATTTTAACGATTATTTTCACACAAATTATAAGGCTTAGATGTTTTTGTGATTACATTTTATATATATATATATATATATATATATATATATATATATATATATATATATATATATATATATATATATATATATATATATATATATATATATATAGTTTTGCAAACCTACTACATAGTTGTAGTAGGTTAGCGTTGTATACAATTTGAGTTGTCCAATATATATATATATATAT
>ML328440.1:0-22672 GCA_005239505.1 Nicotiana paniculata | reverse complement strand
TTTGCTTTGCTCAGTAGTAATCCACAGGTTTTTCTTCACTTTGATGACTTCCTCTCTTCGAATGCCCCTTCAAGTTGTGTTTTAGGGTGTATTTATATGTTTAGGACAAACCCTAAACGTGTAGGAGACTTATATTCCAACCGGGAAACACTTAAACTCGTCAAAACTCGGAATTGACCGAACTTGGGACCCCGGGCGTTTGGGCTCAAACGCCTCCTAAAGGCCAGGGCAGGCCTGGAGTTTGGGTTCTAACGCCCCCCTAACGCCAGGGGCTGCCTGGATTTAGGGGCCAAACACCTGGCTATCGCCCAGGTGTTTCCTCTTCGACCCTTAAGCGTATTTTCGACGTATTTGCATCCCTTTAGCTCCGTTTCCATCTCCACTTCACCTACACATGAAATAAACTCCATTAAGCACATAAAAAGTGTGTTTATCATTAGCGCACATAAAATGTAAGGCATATAACATATTAAACCATGAATTCTAGCCTCGCATCAACAGACTGCATTCATTCTCTTTCCGTCTATGAGGGCTAGTTGCTCATAATGGCTCTTTACCCATTCTGCGTCATTGAGCTCAGCTTCTTGTATAATTCTTAGAGATGGAATCTCAACTTCGGCAGGAATAACAACCTTAATACCATAAACTAGTATATAGGGAGTTGCCCCTGTTGAGGTGCGAATTGTGGTGCGATATCCCAATAAAGCAAATGATAACTTCTCGTGCCACTGCTTGTGCCGTTCTATCATCTTTCTTAGTATCTTCTTGATGTTTTTGTTGGCGGCTTCTACAGCTCCATTCATCTGAGGTCTGTAAGCTGTGGAATTCTTGTGTTTGATCTTGAAAGCCTCGCACATAGATTTCATCAAGTCACTGTTGAGATTGGAACCATTCTCGGTGATGATTGACTCAGGAATCCCAAATCGACAAACAATACGGTCGCGGACAAAGTCTGCCAAGACTTTATTAGTCACTGCTTTGTGGGATGCTGCTTCGACCCATTTGGTGAAATAGTCGATAGATAACAGAATGAACATGTGTCTGTTGGAGGCGGCAGGCTCGATTGGTCCAATAACGTCCATACCCCAGGCGGTGAACGGACATGGTGAGCTTGTTGTGTTGAGCTTGTTTGGAGGTATCTTTATCATATCTGCATGTATCTGACAACGGTGGCATTTTCGGACATACTGGATGCAGTCTGTTTCCATAGTCATCCAAAAGTAACCAGCACGGAGTATCTTCTTTGCCAGAACAAAACCGTTCATATGCGGGCCACAGGTCCCAGCATGAATCTCTTTTAGCAGCTTGGATGCCTCCTTTGCATCGACACAACGTAATAATTCCAAATCAGGAGACCTCCTATATAGGGTTCCTACTCTGTGAAAGAAGTTGTTGGATAGTCTTCGAAGTGTGTGTTTCTGAGTGGGATTCGCAAGCTCTTGGTAACTTCCTTTTGCCAAATACTCCTTGATGTCATGAACCAAGGATTTTTGTCTACTTCTTGTTCGACATGGGCACAATAGGTTGGCTCATTATGGATCTTTACGGGAATAGGATCAATGAAATTCTTGTCCGGGTGTTGGATCATTAAGGACAAAGTAGCCAATGCATCGACGAACTCATTCTGGATTCTGGGGACATGTCAAAATTCTATCTTCGTGAACTTCTTTCTTAATCCCTGTACGTGGTGCAGATATGGCAGTATCTTGGAATTCTTGGTAGCCCACTCTCCTTGTAAGTGATGTACCAACAAATATGAGTCACCAATCACTAACAACTCCTGGACGTTCATGTCAATGGCCATGTTGAGCCCTAAGATACAAGCTTCATACTCTGCCAATTGTTAGTGCAGGGAAATCTGAGTTTGGCAGATACCGGATAATGCTGACCGGTTTCTGATATTAGGACTGCTCCAATGCAAATTCTCTTGAAATTCACTGCTCCATTGAATAACATTCTCCAACCTTCATAGTATTCTGTAATGTCTTCTCCTATGAATGATACCTCTTCATCCAGAAAATACATTTTTAGAGGTTCTTATTCTCCATCTACAGGGTTCTCAGCAAGATGGTCTGCTAGTGCTTTTCCCTTGACTGGTTTCTAAGTCACATAAATAATATCGAACTCACTCAGCAGGATTTTCCACTTGGCTAGCTTGCCATTGGGCATGGGCTTCTGAAAGATGTACTTCAATGGATCCATTCTCGATATGACATACGTTGTGTAGGCGCAGAAGTAATGCCTCAGCTTCTGAGCTACCCAAGTCAAAGCACAACAAGTGCGTTCCAATAGAGAATATCTGGCCTCGTATGGAGTGAACTTCTTGCTGAGATAATAAGTGGCTTGCTCCTTTCTTCCTGTTTCATCGTGCTGCCCCAAAACGCAGCCGAAAGCTCCATCTAACACTGCAAGGTAGAGTAACAGAGGTCTACCTAGCTCAGGCGGTACCAAGACTGGTGGTGTTGACAGGTATTCCTTGATTTTGTCGAAATCCTTTTGACAATCATCTGTCCACTTTGTTGCGATGTCCTTCTTCATCATCTTGAAGATCGGCTCATAGATAACTGTAGACTGTGCTATGAATCGGCCGATGTAATTAAGTCTCCCCAAGAAACTCATTACATCTTTCTTGTTCCTTGGCGGTGGTAGTTCTTGAATGGTTTTGACCTTCGATGGATCCAATTCTATCCCTCGTCTACTGACAATGAATCCGAGCAACTTTCCAGTAGGAACCCCGAATGCACACTTCACATGGTTCAGCTTCAGATTGTATTTTCGCAACCTTTTGAAGAAATTCCTCAAATCTTCTATGTGGTCAGTGTGTTACATCTCGCGTTTTCATACGTTAAAAGTTTCTTCTTCAGTTAATTAACGTAGGCTCAGGGATAAGATCATCTTGATGTTAACGTATTTATGCTATTTATAACAAGCGATAAATAAGTATCTTGAAGGATAAAGGGTACACGAATTAAAGAAAATGAGTTTCGTTGAAAGTGGCCAATTTGAGATTTAATACGGGTCGAGCGATAATACTCGATAATTGTGGACTAGTACCATACAAGGTACCATATGGTCGTGACAGTATGATGTATAAAGTATATTAAAAATAAGTAGAATTTTAAGTAATTTGAGATAATTTTTAAATTATATGGGTAATTAGTTAATTACCGGGTAACGGGACAGTACCCAGTTAACTAATAAGTGGATAAAAAAAATAAAAAAATAAAATCATAAGAAAATACACCCCAAAACGTGGCAGAAGGCCACCAATTAAGAAAATGACTCATATTCATTTATGAGTAGGTGGCATGGTGTACGACTGCATGGTATCCTTGTATCTATTATCTCGGATAGAGGAGCTCAATTTACAGCTAACTTCTGGAGATCCTTCCAAAAGGGATTGGGGACTCAAGTAAGTCTTAGTACAACATTTCATCCCAGAGAGACGGATAGGCTGAGCGTACTATTCAAACACTGGAGGATATATTGCGAGCTTGTGTGATAGACTTCAAAGGTAGCTGGGAGGATCATTTGCCGCTTATTGAGTTCGCGTGTAATAATAGCTACCATTCCAGCATTCTGATGGCTCCATACGAAGCTCTTTACATACGGAAGTGTAGGTCGCCTATAGGGTGGTTCGATGTTGGAGAATCTTGATTACATGGGCCAGACCTGGTTCAACAAGCCATAGAAAAAGTAAAGCTTATCCGGGATCGACTATTGACAGCTCAGAGTCATCAGAAGTCATATTCGGACGTGCGGCGACGAGATTTAGTGTTCGGGGTTGATGACTGGGTATTCTTAAAGGTGTCACCTATGAAGTGTGTGATGAGGTTTGGCAAGAAAGGGAAACTTAGCCCACGATATATTGGGCCTTATAGGATCATTCGGAGAGTTGGCCAAGCAGCTTATGAGTTAGAATTTCCCTCAGAGTTGGAGTCTGTCCATCCAGTTTTTCACGTATCTATGTTACGGAAGTGCATAGGCGATCCTACCAAGTGGTGCCTCCGGATGATTTACAGATTACAGAGGACTTTTCATATGAGGAAATTCATGTTGCCATCCTAGACCGACAAATCCGCAAGCTACTGAATAAGGAGGTAGACTCCGAGAAAGTACTTTGGAGGAACAATAATGTGGAAGAAATGACTTGGGAGGCCGAGGAAGACATGAAGTCTAGATATCCCTACCTATTTCCTCTTCCGAATAAGGGTCCAACTGAGACGTCATAACCTCAAGGTGCGTGTACGAACTTTTGTGCTAGCTATTGTTATTGGTCATTTGAGGCCATCGTCGTTATTATTGACTGTGGTCCTATATGGCGTTAAATTACTGGATTTCTACAAGAAGAGTTGGTAGTAGCTTTGTTACAAGGGAGACTCTACCGAGGTTATATAAATCCCGAAAGGTTACCATTCGAGGACGGATGTTTCTAAGGGGGGAAGGATGTTACATCTCGCGTTTTCATACGTTAAAAGTTTCTTCTTCAGTTAATTAACGTAGAATCAGGGATAAGATCATCTTGATGTTAACGTATTTATGCTGGTTATAACAAGCGATAAATAAGTGTCGTGAAGGATAAAGGATACACGAATTAAAGAAAATGAGTTTCGTTGAAAGTGGCCAATTTGAGATTTAATACGGGTCGAGCGATAATACTCGATAATTATGGACTAGTACCATACAAGGTACCATATGGTCGTGACAGTATGATGTATAAAGTATATTAAAAATAAGTAGAATTTTAAGTAATTTGAGATAATTTTTAAATTATATGGGTAATTAGTTAATTACCGGGTAACGGGACAGTACCCAATTAACTAATAAGTGGATAAAAAAAATAAAAATACACCCCAAAACGTGGAAGAAGGCCACCAATTAAGAAAATGACTCATATTCACTTATGAGTAGGTGGCTACCTATGGTTAATTGAAAGATTAACAAAGTAAGACATATTAAAGTGTCTTTGTTTCCATTTTCATTTGGACAAGAAATCAGAATGTCCTTAAGTCCAAAATAGGAATCTTATATCATTTTCATTCTTCCTAGTTAAAATACATCAAGGACAGGAGCTAATTCAACCCAGCTCTTGCAATTCTAAATTCAATCCAACGTGCAACAACACAATTCCAACGAGAATTTGTTAGAATCGTAGCAACATACAACTTTGCGGTTCCAAAAGAGTACGGTGCAATCTTCGTCAAAAATATTATACGGAATTTTCCCTATCCCAGGTATGTTAAGGCTATCCCTTCTTTCTTTTGGCATGGTCCAAATTAAACTGAAGAAACGAGCAAATACACAGTTTCTATAAATTACTCTATTCATAGAAATAGTAGGGGTGCCTATATTCTTGATTTTCCATGAGAATTATTATTATTTTCTGTTCATGGGCCTCAGAATAATACGCAGTTGGAAAAGTTTATCCGGAAGAAATATTGAGATTATTTCGTACTTTTCATGCATTTCATACATGTGCATTGACCCATAACCAGATGGAGTTATATACGCGTATATATGTAAATATATGTATATGGAATATGTGAAAAGGTTACGGCGTTATATACGCACCACCACCTGATCAACTGGTATATGATGATGATGTTGCCCACAGTGGCTGAAATATGATTCAAAAAGCGTTATATACGCGTATATATGTATGTATATTCAAACGGCGTTATATAAGCGCATATATGTATGTATATATATATATATATATATATATAAGTATATGGGATATGGGAAAGGTTGTGGTGTTATATACGCACCACTACCTGATTAGCTGGTATACGATGATGATTTTGTCCACAGTGGACGATATGATATGATGTGATGCCCTCAGATGCTAATGATGTTATGAAACATATACCTGTGCACGATATGGCATTCATACGCATATGCATGATGCTAAAAGTGATTTATTATTACAGAGTTATCCAGACATACAAGTTGAGTCAATTACTCTATATCTCTTCCATGTCTCTTATGTATTTATTTATGTGTCTTACATACTCAGTACATTATTCGTACTGAAGTCCCTTTTGCCTGGGGACGCTGTGTTTCATGCTCGCAGGTGCAGGTAGATGAACTGACGGTCCCCTTCTTAGGATCCCTGATCAGCGAGAGTTGGAGTGCTCAACTTGATCCGGAGCTACTTTTGATTTTGGTACGATACGTTTGTATATAGACATATATGGGCATGACGTGGATCAGTCCCGTCTTTATACAATTATGTTTCTATTAGAGGTTTGTGGACAATATGTCTAGTTGGATAGTATGTGGCCTTGTCGACTTCCAGTTTTGAGTTGTATAGATGTCTATAGCAGCCTTGTCGGCTCGTCCTACGTATGTTGTACGTATATGTATGTATGCATTTTTGTGCAGATTTCCTTCATGTATAATGTTCTCATAATCATATGTTACTCAGGTTCATATTTTAGATGCATGTTTAGGGGTGTTTGACAGGTAGGACTCAGGCACCCATCGCGGTNTATTCAGGTTCATATTTTAGATGTATGTTTAGGGGTGTTTGACAGGTAGGACTCAGGCACCTGTCGCGGCCCATCGGTTTGGGTCGTGACAGAAGTGGTATCAGAGCAGTTCTGTCCTAGGGTTGTCTACAGACCATGTCTAGTAGAGTCTTGTTTATGGGTGTGTCGTGCACCACACTTATAAATAGGAGGCTACATGACATATAGGATGTTATCCTCTCTTTTTATCTCAGATAGTGCAATACAAGAATTCATCTTCCTAACGATACATTATACTATCAGCAATGCCCCTAAAGAGTACGACCGCCCATAAGGGAAAGTCCGTGGCTGGGAACCAGCTTCAACGCCCTCCCCTGTGCATTCACCACCTCAGCCGGATGCGCCGGGTCAGGAGGTAAGAGATGTTGTTCAGTTATTGACCCGATTAGTAGCCGCACAGGCTCGACATCAGGAAACAAGTATCGATCACGCAGATAGGTCCGTGCGTGGGTTCGTGAATTTATTAATTTAGACCCTCCGGTATTCACTGGAGCAGACGCGAATGAGGACCCTCAGGTATTTATTGATAGAGTACAGAGGACGTTACGTGTAATGAAGGCCACTGCGACTGAGTCAATTGAGCTAGCTTCCTATAGACTCCGAGATGTTGCAGTTAATTGGTACGAGTTTTGAGATTTGTCCAGAGGTGAGAATGCCCCTCCAGCGGTATGGTAGGAGTTTACAGAAGCTTTTCTTCATCATTATCTTCCACCAGAGATTAGGCGAGCCAAAGTTGATAGGTTCTTGACCCTTCGGCAGGGAAACCTGAGTGTTCGGGAGTACAGTCTTACGTTTGATTCGTTGGCTAGGTATGCTCCCACTATTTTATCTAAGATGGAGGATCGGGTTCATCGGTTCGTGATGGGATTAGAGCCTCACTTGCTTAACGATTGTATGTCAGTTTCACTTTATCTAGACATGGATATTTCTTGTATGCAGGCATAAGCTCAGGGTGTAGAGGAGCGTAAACAGAAACGAAGGACCGACCGTGAGCATGATAGGACCCAGAATAAGAGAGCGAGGTCTTCGGGTTCTTCTGGTGAGTTTCGAGGTGGTCAGAGGTAGCAGTATTCGATATATCCATCCCATCCCTCGGCTAGCACACCCCCTCAGTTTGATGGTAAGAGATTTGATCGTTCTACATATTCAGGGCCTGGTCAGAATTTTAAGGCCTCAGGTTCTCAGGATAGGGGTGAGTCAAATCAGATGAGGCCACCCTTGCCACGATGTACTCAATGTGGTAAGCAGCATACCGGGCAGTGCCGTATGGGATTAGGTGTTTGTTATACTTGTGGTTATCTGGGCCACGTTATGAGGGAATGTCCAATGAGAGGTAATGCAAGCGTAGCTCAGCCATCGGGATCTGTAGCTGGATCATCATTAGTACGTCCCCCGGGAAAGGTCCCCATGCACCAATGAGTCGTGGTAGAGGCAGAGGCGGAGCATCTAGCTTGAGCATCCCTCAGAACCGCATTTATGTGTTGGCAGGACGACAGGACCAAGAGTCATCGCCTGATGTTGTTACAGGTATATTATCAGTCTCTTCCTATGATGTATATGCACAGATTGATCCAGGTTCCACCTTATCATACATTACTCCATTGGTTGCTAGTAAGTTTAAAATAAAACCTGAGTTGATTAAACCTTTTGAGGTATCTACACCTGTTGGGGACTCGGTGATAGTTAAGCAGGTATATAGGGGTTGTATAATAATAGTTCATGGTCGACCTACCGTAGCAGACTTAATTGAGTTGGATATAGTAGAATTTGTTGTTATAATGGGTATGGATTCTTTGGCATCTTGTCATGCCAACGTTGATTGTAGATCAAAGATATCCCGATTTCAATTTTTGGGAGAGCCTGTTTTGGAGTGGAAAGGTAACACGACTTCTCCGAGAGGTAGATTTATTTCCTATCTCAAGGCAAGGAAGATGATCAGAAAGAGCTGTATTTATCACTTAGTTCGGGTTCAAGATGTGGAAGTAGAGTCTCCAACCATTAAGTCCATCCCTTTTGTAAATGAGTTTCCAGATATCTTCCCTGATGAACTTCCAGGTCTCCCGCCAGAGCGAGAAATTGAGTTTTCTATTGACCTACTACCAGATACTCACCCAATATCTATTCCTCCCTATAGAATGGCCCCCGCAGATCTGAAAGAGTTGAAAGAACAACTAAAGGACTTGCTTGAAAAAGGTTTTATCAGACCTAGTACGTCACCGTGGGGAGAACTTGTGTTGTTTGTAAGGAAGAAAGATGGCTCCTTACGAATGTGTATTGATTATAGGCAACTGAATAATGTGACGATCAAGAATAAGTACCCGCTCTCGAGGATTGACGACTTATTTGATCAGTTGCAAGGTGCCAAGTTCTTTTCAAAGATAGACTTGAGGTCCGGGTAACATCAGGTATGGGCACTTTGAGTTTCGGGTTATGTCGTTCGGCCTGACCAATGCCCTAGCAGTATTCATGGATTTGATGAACCGTGTGTTCAGGCCTTTCTTAGATCTGTTTGTAATTTTATTTATTGACGATATATTGGTATATTCTCGTTCAGAGGATGAGCATGCTGGTCATCTGTGTACTGTGCTCTGAGTTCTACAAGAAAGAAAGTTGTATGCAAAATTTTCTAAGTGTGAATTCTGGTTAAACTCTGTAACTTTCCTTGGGCATATCATTTCGGGTGAAGGCATCCGGGTGGATACACAAAAGATTGAGGTAGTAAAGACTTGGGCTAGGCCCACAACACCGACGGAGGTTTGTAGCTTTCTTGGATTGGCAGGTTATTATAGGAGATTAGTGGAAGGATTTTCTACCCTTTCAGAACCTTTAACAAAGTTGAATTAGAAGGGAGCAAAGTTTCAATGGACTGATGCTTGTGAATGGAGTTTCCAGGCATTAAAGGACATGTTAGCTTCAGGCATTGGATTGGTTTGTGTACTGATGCAGCATGGTAAGGTTGTGGCTTATGCTTCTAGACAACTAAGAAAGAACGAAAAGAACTACCCGACCCACGATTTAGAATTAACTGCGGTGATTCATGCACTAAAGATGTGGAGGCACTACTTGTATGGCATTCATGTTGATATCTATATGGATCTTAAGAGCCTCCAGTACATCTTCAAGCAAAAGGAATTGAATATACATCAAAGGAGATGGTTGGAGCTACTTAAAGACTATGACGTTGAAATTTTATACCATCCGGGGAAGGCAAATGTAGTAGCTGACGCCCTCAGCCATAGATCTATGGGTAGCCTGTTGTATTTTCAGCCAGAAAAGAGGGAAATAGCTCGTGAGTTTCATCAACTATCTAGTCTTGGAGTTCGGTTACTAGATTCAGGTGATATTGGAATTACTATTCAAGATACGACAACATCCTCTTTAGTAACTGAGGTAAAGGAAAGCCAATACGAGGATGTTGTGTTAGTTCATTATAGGGACACCACCCTTCATAAGGAGAAGACACCATTTGAAATTACAAAAGATGGAGTCCTCAAATATCAAGGGCGATTGTGTGTGCCTAATGTTGCAGGGCTGCGTCGGCTGGTTATGGGAGAAACTCACTATTCTCGTTATTCTATCCATCCAGGAGCAACAGAGATGTATCATCACATCAAGGAAATATATTGGTGGGACAGTTCGTGATGTGATTAGAGACTCACTTGTTTAATAATTGTATGTCGGTTTCACTTTATCCAGACATGGATATTTCTCGTATGTAGGTATACGCTCAGGGTGTAGAGGAGCGTAAACAGAAACAGAGGACCGACCGTGAGCATGATAGGGCCCAGAATAAGAGAGCGGGGTCTTCGGGTCCTTCTGATGAGTTTTGAGGTGGTCAAAGGTAGTAGTATTCGAGATATCCATCCCATCCCTCGGCTAGCACGCCCCCTCAATTTGGCGATAAGAGATTTGATCGTTTTACATATTTAGGGCCTAGTCAAAATTTTAGGGCCTCAGGTTCTCAGTATAGGGGTGAGTCGAATCAAATGAGGCCACCCTTGCCACGATGTACTCAATGTGGTAAGAAGCATACCGGGAAGTGCTGTATGGGATTAGGTGTTGTTATGCTTGTGGTTATCCGGGCCACGTTATAAGGGAATGTCCAATGATAGGTGATGCAAGCGTAGCTCAGCCAGCGGGATTTGTAGCTGGATCATCATCATCAGTACGTCCCCCGGGCAAGGTCCCCATGAACCAATGAGTCGTGGTAGAGGCAGAGGCGGAACATCTAGCTTGAGCAACCCTGAGAGCCGCATTTATGTGTTGGCAGGATGACAGGACCAAGAGTCATCACCTGATGTTGTTACATGTATATTATCAGTCTCTTCCTATGATGTATATGCACTGATTGATCCAGGTTCCACCTTATCATACGTTACTCCATTGGTTGCTAGTAAGTTTGAAATAAAACCCGAGTTGATTAAACTTTTTGAGGTATCTACACCTGTTGGGGACTCGGTGATAGCTAAGCAGGTATATAGGGGTTGTATAATAATAGTTCATGGTCGACCTACTGTAGCAGACTTAATTGAGTTAGATATAGTAGAATTTGTTGTTATAATGGGTATGGATTCTTTGGCAACTTGTCATGCCAACGTTGATTGTAGATCAAAGATAGCCCGATTTCAATTTCCGGGGGAGCCTGTTTTGGAGTGGAAAGGTAACACGGCATCTTCGAGAGGTAGATTTATTTCCTATCTCAAGGCAAGGAAGATGATCAGAAAGGGAAATATTTATCACTTAGTTTGGGTTCAGGATGTGGAAGTAGAGTCACCAACCATTCAGTCCATCCCTGTGGTAAATGAGTTTCCAGATATCTTCCCTGATGAACTTCCAGGTCTCCCGCCAGAGCGAGAAATTGAGTTTTCTATTGAACTACTACAGATACTCACCCAATATCTATTCCTCCCTATAGAATAGCCCCCGCAGAGCTGAAAGTGTTGAAAGAAAAACTAAAGGACTTGCTTGGAAAAGGTTTTATCAAACCTAGTACGTCACTGTGGGGAGCACCTATAATGTTTGTAAGGAAGAAAGATGGTTCATTACGAATGTGTATTGATTATAGGCAACTGAATAGTGTGACGATCAAGAATAAGTACTCGCTCCCGAGGATTGACGACTTATTTGATCAGTTGCAAAGTGCCAAGTGCTTTTCAAAGATAGACTTGAGGTCCGGGTACCATCAGGTAAGGTTTAAGGATGATGATATTCCGAAGACAACATTCAGGACTAGATATGGGAACTTTGAGTTTCGGGTTATGTCGTTCGATTTGACCAATGCCCCAGCAGTATTCATGGATTTGATGAACCGTGTGTTCATGCCTTTCTTAGATCTGTTTGTAATTGCATTTATTGACGATATATTGGTATATTCTCGTTCAGAGGATGAGCATGCTGGTCATATGCGTAATGTGCTCAGAGTTCTACAAGAAAGGAAGTTGCATGTAAAATTTTCTAAGTGTGAATTCTGGTTAAACTCTGTAACTTTCCTTGGGCATATCATTTCGGGTGAAGGCATCCGGGTGGATACACAAAAGATGGAGGTAGTAAAGACTCTGCCTAGGCCCACAACACCGATGGAGGTTCGTAACTTTATTGGATTGGCGGGTTATTATAGGAGATTTGTGGAAGGATTTTCTTCCCTTTTAGAGCCTTTAACAAAGTTGACTCAGAAGGGAGAAAAGATCAATGGACTGATGCTTGTGAATTGAGTTTCCAGGCATTAAAGGACAGGTTGGCTTCAGGCATTGCATTGGGTTGTGTACTGATGCAGCATGGTAAGGTTGTGGCTTATGCTTCCGGACAGCTAAGAAAGCACGAAAACAACTACCTGACCCACGATTTAGAATTAGCTGCGGTGATTCATGCACTAAAGATGTGGAGGCACTACTTGTATGGAATTCATGTTGATATCTATATGGATCATAAGAGCCTCCAGTACATCTTCAAGCAAAAGTAATTGAATCTACGTCAAAGGAGATGGTTGGAGCTACTTAAAGACTATCACGTTGAAATTTTATACCATTCGGGGAAGGCGAATGTAGTAGCTGACGCCCTCAGCTGTAGATCTATGGTTAGCCTGCCGTATTTGCAACCAGAAAAGAGGGAAATAGCTCGTGAGTTTCATCTACTAGCTAGTCTTGGAGTTCGGTTACTGGATTCAGGTGATATTGGAATTACTATTCAAGATACGACAACATCCTCTTTAGTAACTGAGGTAAAGGAACTCCAATGCGAGGATCCCGTGTTAGTTCATTATAGGGACACCACCTTTCAAAAGGAGAAGGCACCATTTGAAATTACAAAAGATGGAGTCTTCAAATATCAAGGGCGATTGTGTGTGCCTAATGTTGCAGGGCTGCGTCGGCTGGTTATGGGAGAAACTCACTATTCTCGTTATTCTATCAATCCAAGAGCAACAAAGATGTATCATGACATCAAGGAAATATATTGGTGGATATAGCAGAATTTGCCGCTCAGTGTCCTAACTGTCAGCAGGTTAAGATTGAGCATCAAAAACCCGGTGGATTTTTGCAAGCTATGAAGATTCTGACTTGGAAATGGGAGATAATCAATATAGACTTTCATCGTAGGCTTACCTCGTACCCAGCGTAAGTTCGATTCGACATGGGTGATTGTTGATAGGCTCACAAAGTCAGCCCATTTTCTGCCTGTTAGAACTATATATTCCTCAGAAGATTATGTGAGACTTTATATCAAGGAAATAGTATGACTGCATGGTGTCCCTGTATCTATTATCTCGAATAGAGGAGCTCAATTTACAGCTAACTTCTGGAGATCCTTTCAAAAGGGATTGGGGACTCAAGTAAGTCTTAGTACAACATTTCATCCCCAGACAGATGGACAGGCTGAGTGTACTATTCAAACACTGGAGGATATGCTGCGAACTTGTGTGATAGACTTCAAAGGTAGCTGGGATGATCATCTGCCGCTTATTGAGTTCGCGTATAATAATAGCTACCATTCTAGCATTCAGATGGCCCCATACGAAGCTCTTTACAGACGAAAGTGTAGGTCGCCTATAGGGTGGTTCGATGTTGGAGAATCTAGATTACATGGGGCAGACCTGGTTCAGCAAGTCATAGAAAAAGTAAAGCTTATCCGGGATCGACTATTAAGTGCTCAGAGTTGTCAGAAGTCATATTCGGACGTGCGGCGACGAGATTTAGAGTTCGGGGTTGATGACTGGGTATTCTTTAAGGTGTCACCTATGAAGGGTGTGATGAGGTTTGGCAAGAAAGGAAAACTTATCCCACGATATATTGGGCCTTATAGGATCATTCGGAGAGTTGGCCAAGCAGCTTATGAGTTAGAATTGCCCTCAGAGTTGGAGTCTGTCCATCCAGTTTTTCACGTATCTATGTTACGGAAGTGCATAGGCGATCCTACCCAAGTGGTGCCCACAGATGATTTACAGATTACATAAGACTTTTCATATGAGGAAATTCATGTTGCCATCCTAGACCGACAAATCCGCAAGCTACTGAATAAGGAGGTAGACTCCGTGAAAGTACTTTGGAGGAACAATAATGTGGAAGAAATGACTTGGGAGGCCGAGGAAGACATGAAGTCTAGATATCCCTACCTATTTCCTCTTCCGGAGAAGTGTCCGACTGAGACGTCATAACCTCAAGGTGCGTGTACGAACTTTTGTGCTAGCTATTGTTATTGGTCATGTGAGGCCATCGTCATTATTAATGACTGTGGTCCTATATGGCGTTAAATTACTGGGTTTCAACATGAAGAGTTGGTAGTACCGTTGTTACAAGGGCGACTCTACCAAGGTTATATAAATCCTGAAAGGTTAAACATTCGAGGACGAATGTTTCTAAGGGGGAAAGGATGTTACATGTCGCGTTTTCATACGTCAAAAGTTTCTTCTTCAGTTAATTAACGTAGACTCAGGGATAAGATCATCTTGATGTTAACGTATTTATGCTATTTATAACAAGCAATAAATAAGTGTCGTGAAGGATAAAGGGTACATGAATTAAAGAAAACGAGTTTCGTTGAAAGTGGCCAATTTGAGATTTAGTACGGGTCGAGTGCTAATTCTCGATAATTATGGACTAGTACCATACAAGGTACCATATGGTCGTGACAGTATGATGTATAAAGTATATTAAAAATAAGTAGAATTTTAAGTAATTTGAGATAATTTTTAAATTATATGGATAATTAGTTGATTACCGAGTAACGGAACAGTACTCAGTTAACTAATAAGTGGATAAAAAAATAAATAAAAATACACCCCGAAACGTGGCAGAAGGCCACAATTAAGAAAATGACTCACATTCATTTATGAGTAGGTGGGTACCTACGGTTAATTGAAAAATTAACAAAGTAAGACATATTAAAGTGTCTTTGTTTCCATTTTCATTTGGATAAGAGATCAGAATGTCCTTAAGTCCAAAATAGGAATCTTATATCATTTTCATTCTTCTAGTTAAAATACATCAAGAACATGAGCTAATTCAACCCAGCTCTTGCAATTCTAAATTCAATCCAACGTGCAATAACACAATTCCAGTGAGAATTTGTTAGAATCGTAGCGTAAATTTTGAGGTTTCAAAAGAGTACGGTGTAATCTTCGCCAAAAATATTAAACGAAGTTTTTCCTATCCCAGGTATGTTAAGGCTATCCCTTCTTCTTTTGGCATGGTCCAAATTATATTGAAGAAACGAGCAAATACACAGTTCCTATAAATTACTCTATTCATAAAAATAGTAGGGGTGTCTATATTCTTGATTCCCCATGAGAATTATTATTATTTTCTGTTCATGGGTCTCAAAATAATACGCAGTTGGAATCCAGAAGAAATATTGAGATTATTACGTACTTTTCATGCATTTCATACATGTGCATTGACCCATGACCAGATGGAGTTATATACGCGTATATATGTAAATATATGTATATGGGATATGGAAAGGTTACGACGTTATATACGCACCACCACCTGATCAGTTGGTATATGATGATGATGTTGCCCACAGTGGCTGAAATATGATTCAAACAACGTTATATACGCGTATATATGCATGTATATTCAAACGGTATTATATATGTATATATGTATATGTGGATATATATATATATATATATATAAGTATATGGGATATGGGAAAGGTTGTGGTGTTATATACGCACCACTACTTGATTAGCTGGTATACGATGATGATTTTGTCCACAGTGGCCGATATGATATGATGGGATGCCCACAGATGCTAATGATGTTATGAAACATATACCTATGCACGATATGGCATTCATACGCATATGCATGATGTTAAAAGTGATTTATTATTACAGAGTTATCCAGACATACAAGTTGAGTCAATTACTCTATATCTCTTCCATGTCTCTTATGTATTTATTTATGTGTCTTACATACTCAGTACATTATTCTTACTGAAGTCCCTTTTGCCTGGGGACGCTGTGTTTCATGCCCGCAGGTGCAGGTAGATGAACTAACGGTCCCCTTCTTAGGATCCCTGATCAGCAAGAGTTTGAGTGCTCCACTTGATCCAGAGCTACTTTTAATTTTGGTACGATACATTTGTATATAGACATATATGGATATGACGTGGCTCAGTTCCATCTTTATACAATTATGTGTCTATTAGAGGTCTGTAGACAGTATGTCTAGTTGGATAGTATGTGGCCTTGCCGACTTCCAGTTTTCAGTTGTATAGTTGTCTATAGTAGCCTTGTCGGCTCGTCCTACGTATATGTATGTATGCCATTTTGTATTTTCTTCACGTATAATGTTCTCTTAATTCAGCAGATGTTATTCAGGTTCATATTTTCGATGCATGTTTAAGGGTGTTTGATAGGTACAACTCAGGCACCCATCGCGGCCCATCGGTTTGGGTCGTGACACAGTGGCTTTCCTAGACTTGATAATACCATCATCTACGTATACCTTGATTTCATTGTGTTTTATGTCGTGGAAGATGGCGGTCATAGCCCTCATGTAGGTGGCCGCTGCATTCTTCAGGACGAATGGCATCATCTTGTAACAGTACACTCCCCACAGCGTAGTGAAACCTGTTTTTCAGCATATTCCTCATCCATAAAAATCTTATGATAACCAGCGAAGCAATCTACGAATGATTGTAGTTCATGCTTGGCGCAATTATCAATCAGGATATGTATATTTGGCAAAGGGAAGTCGTCTTTCGGACTAGCCCAGTTGAGATCCCGGTAGTCGACACAGACTCTGACCTTCCCATCCTTCTTTGGTACTGGCACAATGTTGGCTAACCATGTCAGGTACTCAACTACTCTGAGAACCTTGGCGTTGATCTGCTTGGTGACTTCTTCTTTGATTTTCAAACTCATGTCAGGTTTGAACTTCCTGTGCTTTTGTTTTACCGGTGGACACATTGGATTGGTTGGCAATTTGTGAGGCACAAACGACGCACTTAGACCAGTCATGTCGTCGTACGACCAGGAGAATATGTCCTCATACTCCTTTAGAAATTCTGCGTGTTCTTTCTTTTCTGACGATGACAAATGAATGTTGATTCGTGTTTCCTTGATGTTTTCTAAATCTCCCAGGTTGATGATTTCAGTCTCGTCTAGGTTGGACTTAGGTATGTTCTAAAAATTCTCATTTTCTTTGACAATCTCGTCAGGTATGTCATCTTCTCCTGACTCCACGTCCGTTTGTTGCGTTGCCTCGTTGCATGTCACATCCATTGGTTCATCAAGACAGGTAATAGTAATGCTGTATAGGTAAAGTAATGAGAGAAAAAATGATAGCAATAAATATTGATTCATAAGAAAAATTTAAAAATGCTTTTGATAAATTGAACGATTGTTTTGATCATTGAAGATCTTATTGCAGGAATTAAAATGCGAAAAAGGAAATTATTTTGTAAAGAAAAAAACAATGAATAAAGCTCGTTTTAGCCTTGCTACCACGAGGCTCGTCGGGCTTTGGTTGTCCTGACAGTCCAATTCTTGAGGTACGTCCCTCTGCTCACAGCCTGTATGGAAGGGCCTTCCTCCCTCTCCTCCTCGAGAATAACACAGTAGTCCATATCAATGTCTTCCAGAAACAAGTTCCTCATTGCGGCAAGTGCTTCTTCTTCGTCTGATCCATAAATAATGTTGGCATATTGGAATGTCTGCTCCAGATGCTGTATTGGTTGCTCCAAAGGGTAATAGGACCGCGCCATGGTGGCGACCAATTTTTGAATTCTTCCCAAGTGTATTCGTATCCCATACCGAAAGTGGTGTCGTGCTTCTTGAGTTTGATAGATTTGGAGATCCGCTGAAGGTTCTTGCCGAGCCCTTTACCTGGATCGTACCCTCGCCAATTCATCATACTTGTGATCTTGCTATCCCACCATTTATCTTTGTCGATAGTGTTGACCCGTTCAATATGGTGGTAAGTTTCTCCACCCAACTTCCTTCTTCCTTCAATCACCGGAATAGTCTGGCGACTGTAAATAGGGTAGATACCGTCACCATGAATAATCACCTCTTGGTGGTTCCACTCAAACTTCACTGCCTGATGTAGCGTTGATGATTGTCCCCAGCAGCATGGATCCAGGGTCGTCCCAATAACAGGTTGTAGGACGTTGGCACATCTATCACTTGGAAGTCAACCTCGAACCAAGTTGGCCGGCTAATCTCACCAATTGTAGACCTTTGAGATCCATCTAAAGATTTCACATTGATTGCTCCATCCTTTATCTCATGCAGCCCTTTACCCAATTTCTTGAGCATTATCAACGGACAAATATTGAGACTGGTCCCCCATTGATAAGAGTCCTGGTGATGAAATAGTCTTCTCATTGCACAGTGATGTGCAGTGCTTTGTTATGGCCCAACCCTTGAGGAGGCAATTCGTCCTCATGGAAAGTGATATTGTGACTCTCCAACACTTGGCCCACCATATTAGCCATTTCTCCACTAGTGATGTTGTTTGGCACATAGGATTCGTTCAACACCTTCAATAAAGCACTCATGTGCGTCTCAGAATCTGCAGCAACGAGAGGATGGATATTTGCGCTGGCATTTTGTTCAGCTGGTCGATGATCGAATACTCCTTGGCCTGTACTTACCTCCAAAGGTCATCAGGACCTGTCTCGATAATGGGAGGCCGATTGGAAGCCTGCCTGCTGGATTCAACCAGATGTTCAGGGGTACAGACTCTACCAGTTCTTGTCATACCCTGAGCTGCAACAACTTCTTCAGTCTTGACTTTGCCTTTCCTTCTCGCCTCGGCTGTATAGTCCCATGGTACAACATTTGTATAGAAAGGTGGAGTGGTCAATATATCCACCGTGATTGGCGCAGCTACCCTCACTTGGAATGGAATATGTGCCTGGGGTGGTAAGGTGGCAACCTCAAATGGTGCGGGTGCATTTTCCGGAGATACGAACTTAACTTCAATTGATACTGGTGTCTTTGTAGGTAACGCTGCTTCAAACTCAAGAGGCATGGACATATTTACCTTATCATCCTCAGACGGTCGAATCTGGACTATAATTGGGTTGAGAGTGACTGCAAGTTTCTTTAGATCATCGCCTGCGATTAACCCGATCGATCCCTCGGGGTCGCAATCATATTCAATTTCAATCAAGTGGATGCCTTCACCCTTGTGGTCCGGAACAGGATTGTTGCGGACATTTGGAGCAGATTCCTTTGCCACGATGACCTTGTTGTCAATCAGGGATTTTATCTTGTCCTTCAAAGAGCGACATTCATCGATGGTGTGTCCCTTCATACCAGAGTGGTATGCACAGGACTTGTTTGGGTTGACCGATTGAGAAGGATTCTCACTGGTTACAGCAGGGATGGGGGTGATATAACCAGCAACTTTGAGCTTCTCATACAACTGGTCGATGGGTTCAGCAATTGCGGTATACTATTTTGGAGGTCCGCCATCAAAATTAGGATGAGTTCTAGGGAAGTTTTGATGGGTAGGGGTGATTGGTAATGAGATGGTTGGGAACTGTACGTGTGATAGACAGGAGAAGATTGTGAGTATCTGGGTGAAATAGGTTGATATGTCGGTGGTGGAGGTGATTGATAAGTGGGTGGTGGAGCTTGGTATTAGGGTGCTTGGTAATTTGGGGTTAGTTGATATGTGAGTGGAGGTGTTGGGTAATTTTGGTATTTGAGTGGGGATTTGGTTCTTTGTGCAACCATCACAGCTCCCGCGTCTCTTTTCTTAGACACACCACCAGACTGCAAAGCCTTGTTTGTAGCTTGCAAGGCTTTAAAATTTGTGACCATACGACATTTAATACCTTCTTCAATCCGTTCACCTAATTTGATAATGTCGGAGAACTTGTGGTTCTCAATCATCATCAACCGTTCATAGTACTGGGGGTCCTGGGCCTGGACAAAGAACTTGTTCATCTGCTCCTCTTCTAAGGCGAGTCTGACCTTAGCAACTTCGGACCTCCAGCGAGTAGTATACTCGCGAAACGTCTCCGTGGGTTTCTTCTTCAAATTATGAATATAAGACACGTCTGGTGCATTCTCTGTGTTGAACCTGAATCTGTCCATAAAGTCAAATGCCATGCTTATCCAATTTGACCATTTCTTGGGATCTTGGCTGATGTACCAAGACAACGCATCTCCTTTCAAGATCCTGATGAACAACTTCATGCGGATCTTTTCATCCTTCCCTACTCCAACCATCTTATCACAATAAGTTCTCATATGGACCCTTGGATCACCTGTACCATCAAACATTTCAAACTTAGGAGGTTTGTATCCCTCGGGCAGTTCGACATCGGGCTGTATGCAGAGGTGTTCATAGTTCAACCCTTCGACTCCCTTGATTCCCTCGATCCCTTGAACACGGCTGGTCAGCTTCCTAAGTTCCTCGGCCAAGTTCTTGATAAGCAGGTCCTTTTCGTCAGACTCGGGTGTGTATGTGATAGGGGGAGTGGAGTGTGGCATGGTCTCCACGTAGATGGGATTGTTATGGTGGCATGGTGAATGGGTGTGGAAATGGTCATTTGTGGAGTTTTGAGGTTCTGGGATAAGTAGTGGAGTGTTGTTTTGAGTATGGCAGGCACTGCATTGTGCTGGAAGAGTTTGGTTCTTTGTGGGATGTTGTGATAATGAGTTGCGGGATGATTTTGCTGCTTTGTGATGTTTTGAGGAGGTGTAGGATTCTGGATGTTGACGCCGGGGACGTTGAGGGAGAATGACAGGTTTTCCAGATTTTGAACTTAATCAAGCTCTTCTTGAAACTTTGACAACTTCCGTTCCAGCTGCGACATAATTTCATTCTGAATCCGAATAACCTGTCCATAAGTGGCCTCTACCCGTTCAACCACATTCTCATTTCTGTTGTTGCCTGAATCTTCCATTTTCTTTTTGCCTTTGTTCTTGCCTTTGGGAGGACTAAGAGGAGGAGAGGGTGGAGGGCCCCTGGATCTTGTAAGATAGGATGATGATGCCAGAGTGCACGAACTAACCTTTGGGGAGGGGAATAAATAAATAAAGGAAAAAACAAAAACACAAGGTAGCCAAGTCAGTGAGGATTATCAAAAGTATTGCGGCATTTAAACATAGTGCGGGAATGTAAAGCGTCTCCTAATTTGGGGACCTCTTTTGTGCCCGATTAGGCCTAGAGACAAATTGATTTGGAAAACTTAAGATGCTAAATGCCTCATTTTATTGAAAATAAAATAGACGAATCCCAAAACGACACTAAATAAACAGGAAGTAAAGGTCACTAATGGCCATTGGCCTTATTACATTGATAAAGTAAAATAAAGACATTCCTATCTACTTGGTCCCAGAAGGACCTTCCCCAGACTCAGCATTCTTGCTTCCCTCATACAATTTCCCCAACTCGGGAAGTCCCAGCAACAGGTATGCCCTGGCTAGATGTCCTCCGTCGGTCCCTTCAGCCTTTTGATAGTCTTCAATCCTTTTGAGAAATTTTTTCTCCAACTCCACTATGCCTCACTTCAAATACCCTAACCTTTTGTTGGTGCTGATAGCCATATCCTTCCATTCCTCGATCAGTTTCTTGTTAGACTCATGTATTTCGTGGTGCTCATCCTCACACTCGCGGATCCTCTTGCGTAGTTGGTTGTTTTTGACTTGTGCCTCGGCCTTCTCATCTATAAACCTGTGGCCCTGAGCGAACCCTCGCTCGCTCAGACCACCCCAATTTTCTGCCAACCAACCAGGATAGAAAGGGGTACAACCGGCATGATATCTGTCTGGCTCGATGGTGTCCTTTTCCATTACAATCTTGTCGTGCCACATGTGCTGGGCTTGGCACTTGTGAGGACTATCGTCATTTTGGAAGTCAGCTCGAAGATGGCTGATCACGCTCAACTATGTCTAATAAAAGACTAAACAGGCGTTGCAAATATAATCTGGGGTATTAAGCCCAGAGTCGATCCCACAGGGAGTTAACGTATCAAGCAAGCTATCAGAATACTAAACTGTCACTTCGTGTTGTTTAAACTACTACATCTAAATGAAACTATTAAAACTAAAGATTAACTACAATAAGGTGTAAACAATTGTAATAAAGGTCTAAAGTTNCATTCAATTAACTACAACAAGAACGTAGTTGAATAAATAGAGATTAATCAACCAATCAGAACTATAATAATAACACAATAAGTTCATCCCCCAACGGGTTCCACCAAAACCCTAGATTAAAGTAATTAGCTAAACATGTTCATAAGAATCAAATCCAAAATAACTTGCATAATTAAACTACAAAGTAATTAATAAAAGTTGTACAAATCGATGTTTGACTTCTCTTCAATAGCTTCCTCTCCCCCTTCAAGTTGTGTTTTTGGGTCTATTTATATGTTTGGGATAAACCCTAAAAGTGTAGGAGACTTCTATTCCAACCGGGAAACACTTAAAACTCTTTAAACTCGAAATTGACCGGACCTCGGGACCCAGGAGTTTGGGCCCAAACTCCCTCTTAAAGCCAGGGCAGACCTGGCTTTAGGGCTCTAATGCCCCACTAACGCCAGGCTGACCCTGGCTTTAGGGGCCAAACGCCCCACTAACGCCCGGGTTGGCCTGAGTTTAAGGCCAAAACGCGCGGCTATAGCCCGGGTCACTCCTTTTCGACTCTTGATCGTATTTTCGACGTTCATGCATCCAT